>MU744281.1:52486-84739 GCA_026770625.1 Nicotiana glauca | reverse complement strand
TCCTTTAATTGGAAAAACTCCTTCCACCACGCCCTTCGCGGGGTGCGGTAGCGCCGAAAGGAGGTGTGACAACATGTACCGCCACAAATCACATGCATAACTTGATCATGCTAAAAGAACTGATCTCTCCCACTGATATGCCAACAGATATATGGCTAACCAATCCATCTTCTTTTGACTTACCCTGATTGCCTTAGGAATATTAGTAACTGCATTCAATACATAACTCCATCCATCCGCACTTATCCCGAGTCACTTTGAATCACGAGACCATGCTGTCTCAAATCCCATGAACCATTTTGTACCTTTCAATTGCTACATCGCAAGTTAAAACATCATAGAACATTCTAAGAATTCCGGACCATTACCTGCACCTTCCTGATAGTGCTACATAGAAGCCCATAATTGATATAGAAAAACAACAAATATTGACCCCTCCCAATGGAGACTCAGTTTCTAATCACATATACAATTTAAGATACCCAATTATCACATGTAGAATCTTGAACACATTAGTACCATTCTCGAGAGTCATCCACTCTATTTAAACTGCAGTTATCCTGATTAAACGAACAGAACCACTCGTGCCTCATTAGCACTTTGACACCACAGGATATGACCTCAATCTCCGTAAGCCATAACTGACTCACCAACACGCCTCAAACAGGAACCAATATAGCACCTAACCGTGCAATCAACTTAATCAATAGCAAACTCCCCAACTTGGCTCAAAGCCATAGATAAAAATGCACTCAATAAATCTTAACGCATATACTCTATTGCTACCGTAATATCATAGTGAGATTAAAATTCATTTGTGGAAATACAAATCATCTGGAATTTTAACTCTTCTGCAAATCTCGCCTTCACTCACACAACAGATACACCCACTCTCTAAGCGACCCAATTTAGGTTTCAACACGTATATTTCACTTGTAAATGAGGTCTTCTAATAGACAACATAAGAATCACATAACTTCAGAACACTCCACAGGAGATAACCCATATGTTTCTCCTCAAACTAATATTTTTGTATACTTTACACTGTCATACACATTACACAGTCACTTAATCTTCCTGAGTCTAAACGCATACTGCAACATGAAATTTACTTCACTATCAACTACGAGACATGAAAGGATTCTTCACACGCCCATAACTCAGGGCTATAACTTGAATCAAGATGGACTTCAAGAATCTAATAGTTCTTCCATCACCAGTAGAACTCCCTCGTCACTTCCAATTCATATAGATACATCTCACATTATTAACATACTCATCACATAGTTACCCAACTATCACTCCCACTAATAAGGACAATATCGAACATATAAGTTCAAAAACACTTGTTCACACAATCAGCACCTCGGTGCTCAAGCCATAGGCAAAGATCCGGCCTCAAGTCCTCCAGACTGGACCAACATCGAACTCACCGAGATCACGTCTCGCCCCTCAATCAGGGAATCACAAGCCATTAAAGCATCTCTGATATTGAGCGCTCGTTCGCGCATACGAATACATGGAAGGAATTGCAAGAGTTACCTTCAAGCTGAATCAGGGACGTACGATAAGAATTCAAGAATGTGAAGTTTTCCTAAAGGTTCTACAGCCTCTCGAGGATAAATACAGACATCTCCATACCGATCTGCGAGACTCTACTAAACCTGATCATGACTCGTGAGACCTATGTAACCTAGCCTCTGATACCAACTTATCACGACCCCAAAACCGGCCCGGTCGTGATAGCGCCTCTCATGAAGACAAGGCCAGCCGACACAACACTCACATTAACCCCTTAAGCATTAAGAGTCATTTTTAAGCCTTTAATTAAACAATGTTTCATAATAACTTCTGAAATAACATGCGGAATAAAAATACAAGCCCGATATTGGGGTATCACTAGTCATGAGCATCTATCAAGGTCTGGATACGACAAGAAGTCTAAAATAATGTACTAAATACAATAATAGCAATGTGAAGAAGGGAGAAGTACTGTGAACGTCATGCAGCCGCCTGCTAACTCTGATGACTCCACGTCTGAGCAAATCAACACTCGCTACCGAGTTCCTATATACTTGAATCTGCACACGAGGTGCAGGGAGTAATGTGAGTAATCCAACCTAGTCAGTAATAAGAGTAAATAAAGACTGACCAGTAGGAAACAATGAATCCACAATCGCGTCAGGTTCAATAAGCAAAACTGGCTTTCAAATCATAATACGAGTCAACCTTCCTTTTTAAAATCCAGCTTTTAGTAAAAATCATTTTTGAAATACTTTCTAGCAGTTTCAGTAGGGGTTCAGTACCATTTAAAATAATAATAGAGATTTAAAGCCATAATTGGCCCATCGGGCAAAGAATAGTTCGTAAAACAGCCTCTCTGGCAAAACAATAATCATAAACACTTCATAACTTAAACATCTCGGTGGAAATAACCAAATGCCCAATCAGTTATTTATTTCTAAGCATCTTATAAACCCCAGTTTAAGTAAAAGTTGTTTTAAAATATTTGTTCAACTTTCTGACAGAGGCTCAATATAAAGATGAGTGAAAATAGTCAATAAATCAACATATTCGATAGGAACTCACTTTAAAGAGAAGTGAAATCAATAAGTTCATAAACAGTCCTCTCAGGCGAACAACACTCACATGCACGTATATATCTATCGCCCCTCGGGCTAGCCTCTCTATCACTTATGACTCAACTCTTACCAATCAGTATTAAGAACCCGACGTTCATGCTCAGTAGGTACCATATAGTAACCGATGCAGCGTGCAACCCGATCTATATATCGTGTAGACGGTGCTCACTAGGGGTGTGCAGACTCCGAAGGGGCTCCTACAGTCCAAACGCTATATCATTGCGGCGTGCAGCCCGATTCGTGTGTGTGTAAATATATATATATATATATATATATATATATATATATATATATATATATATTTCTACGGCGTTAAGCCCGATCCATAGATATATAATCCTCACAACTAGGCCCTCGGCCTCTCTCAGCCATTAACCTCACCATCAGACTCTCACTATATCTTAGTGAAATAGGGAACTCAGCCCAAAACAATTTCCACATTTTTAAGAATATAGTGATAAAGCCAGATTTGAGTAATAACATGTATATCATGACTGAGGATATGCTTTCAAACAAGTAGAGTGAGGAAAGATAGTATAAATGCCCCTAAGGGTCTCAACAAGTCAGCGCAAGGCCCCAAACATGGCGTACAACCCAAAATATAATAACATCAAACAATTAACTATCAAATACATATTAAACTAATTGTTCGGGATGGACTAGGTCATCATCTAACGTGTAAGTCACCTCAAAGTAACACAATGATGTGTAATCCGGGGTTTCAAACCCGCAGGACAGTATTTACAATCATTACTTACCTCGAACTGGTGAAATCTCTAGCTCACGACGCCCTTCCCCTCAAATTGGCCTCCACACATGTCGAATCTATCCAGAATCAGAACAAATACATCACAGTATGCTAAGGGAACAAAGACCAAGCAAAAACAATAAATATCGGAGACAAATCCTGAAATTAACAAAAAATGAGCCCCGGGCCCACTTCTCGAAACTCAAAAATTTTAACATCAACAGGTTCCTTATCTTCCCACGAGTTCATACATACTAAGAATATCAAAATCCATCAACAAATAGCCCTTCAAATCCCAATTGTTTTGTTTCAAAATTCAAGCTCTAGTTCTTGATTTCTAGGCTTGTATTTCATGAATTTCTAGGTGGAATTCAGATAATACCGAGTATTGAGCTGAAGTAACTCACCTCTAAATGTTTCCCCTTGAATCCCTCGTTAATCACCTTCAAAAGCTCTCAAAATGCTCAGCTATGGGAAAAAATGGATCAAAATCGCGAATGAAATGTTTTATAAACTCACTGCCCAATTCTGGAATTCCTTTATCGCGATCGTGGCCTCGCGACCGTGAAGCACAAATCACCAGGCCATCCAAATTACTCTACGCGAACGCGATACGCAAAACTGCAAAACTACGCGAACGCGGATAGATCCACGCAAACGTGGAAAAAGTCAGAAAATCACTTAAATAGTTAGAATTCGACCTTCTAAGCCTTTATTGACTAGTTCTTACTTTATTTAACTGGTTTGTGATCGTTCAGCTCGGAATTGAGGGCTTGGGCTTGTTCTTGATATTGGAAATGCGCTTTGGAGCGAGGTGAGTCTCCTTTCTAACCTTGTAAGAGGGAATTGTCCCCATAGGATTAATAATTGAGTAATTGTTGCTAAATGTGGGGGATACGCATGCGCTAGGTGACGAGAGTCCGTGCGCAGCTACTACTATGTTAATTGTCCGGGTAGTTTAGGACTCACACCATGCTTATTTTATATAAATCTCTACATTATCTTGTTAATACGAGCACCTAGGACATGCTAGGGACTTAAAAAGGGAATAAGGACGAACTTGTATATTTGTTGAAATATTGCATGGCATTAATGACTATTGATGTGTCTTGTGTGTATACTTGATATTGCTTATTATTTGTGGATCGGGCTGATCACCTCGGTATGAATAGATGCATCTATAAGGGCGTCGTCGACCCTCGTCAAGTGCACAGTTTATTTCTGTTGGATCGGGCCGTCGCTTTGGCATATTTGCACATGCTTATATTGCTTGCCTGAGGGTGTTAAATGTTCATATTGCCTTTCATGGCCCGATATAAATTGATAATTGTAACGAAAGTAAATGGTTAATTGGAATTATAGGGAGAGTAGGACTTATATGCCTTGTTATAAACTGTTGCTTATTAGTAATCCTTCATTGTTAATATAATACTTTGAAATATTGTCCGACCCTAGTGAGTATCAAGTCGACCTCTCGTCTCTACTTCTTCGAGATTAGACGGGATACTTACTGGGTACATATTGTTTATGTACACATGCTACACTTCTATACTTAATTGTACAGGATCTGAGGCAGGTGGATCTAGTTATCATTCTGGTGCGCACCCGTGAGCGGACTTGGGACTTCTGCGGTGAGCTGCTTTTCCTCCATGCCGAGCCGCAGCCGAAGAAGTCTTTCCCTTGTACTTTTATTTTCTGTCTATCCTGATATAGACAGTAGGATAGTATGATATTCTTTTGGGAGTATATTCTACTAGCTGCTCGTAGCTTGTGACACCAGGTTCTGGCACACACTTTGGTAGGCATTTATTTTGGGGTTGTGTAATTATGTTATTTACGGCATTTCACTCTTCTAGTTTAATTCCAAGTTAAGTATTTATTCCACTTATTTCTGATTAAAAGCAAGATGAGAATTTTAGTAATGTTTCCGTGATGGCTTGCCTGACAACAGTGCCAGGCGCCCTCATGACCTGTTGTGGAAATGGGTCGTGACAACATGGTATCAGAGCACTAGGTTCACGTAGGTCTCATGAGTTTTGGGCAAACCTGATAGAGTCTTGTTGATCGGTACAGAGACGTCTGTATTTATCTTCGAGAGGCTATAGGGTATTAGGAAAGGCAACTCTTTATTCATTTCCTGTCGTGCAGTGCTTAGCGTACTAAATTTCCCTATTCTATTCTCTCACAGATGATAAGAACTTGCACCGCTGACGTTCCGGACACGGGAGGAGCTGCTCCCCCTATTGCTAGAGGCCGAGGTAGAGGCCGGGGGAGGGCACCGGCCCGTGGTAGGGGATGAGGGCATCCCAGAGTCGTTCCAGTTGCACCACCAGAAGATCCTGTGGAGGATTCTATTATTGAGAAGGTGGGTGAGGTGCCCACAGCTGAGCCTACCCTGACGAATTTCATGACAGCACCTGGATTTCAGGAGGTCATGGGCAGCATGCTATGGTTGATGGACACTATGACTCAGGATGAATTATTTCCAGCAGACCCATCTGCTTCACAGGCAAGAGAGGGAGCCCAGACTCATACTGCTCAGGCTCCTGGTCATGCAGCTCCAATATATCAGACTTCGGGTGCATTACCCGCAGATGGGGCTCAGCGAGTTACTACAGTGGCACCCCCAGCCCAGGCCAGCTATGGATGGTGATCTACAGAAGTTATTAGATAGATGGACCAGGCTTCATCCTCCGGTCTTCGGGGGAGAGCGTCATGAGGATGCCCAGGACTTCATTGACAGGTGCAGGGACAGACTGCACAACATGAGGATATTGGAGTCGCATGGAGTTGACTTTACTACTTTTTAGCTCGAGGTCAAGGCCCGTATATGGTGGCAGTCCTATGTTCTTGGCAGGCCAGCAGGTTCTCCTTCTATCACTTGGGGTCAAATCGTACAGTTGTTCTTGGATAGGTACATCCCACCCTCTGAGAGGGAGGTGCTGCGGTACCAGTTTGAGCATCTCGAGCAGGGTCAGATGTCTGTGACTGACTTTGAGGCGAGGTTCTCAGAGTTGTCCCGCCATGCACTTATGATACTTTCTACAGATGCGGAGAGAGTGCGGAGGTTTGTCGCTGGATTGCAGCCCGAGATTCGATTTGGTATAGCTCAAGAGGTGGAGATGGGAACATAATATCAGCTAGTGGTTAAGATTACTCGTCGGATTGAGGGATATCGCCTGAGGGGTAGAGAGCAGATACAGTAGGATAAGAGAGCTAGGTTCTCCGATGAGTTCATAGGAGCCCCGGCTAGGGGCAGAGGTCAGTTTGGGAGGGTCCAGCCTAGTAGGCCACCAGTTTCAACACCACCTCCTTCCTGGGGGGTCTCCAACACACCCCTATTTCAGTGTTATGCCAGAGAATTCTTACCGCCATCCAGCTATTCAGGGTTCCTCCAGTGGGTATTCAGGTCCCCAGGGTCCTTCTAATTCTTATTTTAGTGCCATGCCGGAGAGTTCATGTCGTCCTCCGGCTACCCAAGCTTCTTCCAGCAGGTCTACGGGTTATCAGGGTTAGCCATTAGGGTAGCAGGTCACCGCCCCACGCTCTTGTTTTGAGTGCGGATATCCCGACCACATGAGGAGATACTGCCCCAGACTTCGGGGCAAGGCAGTGCAGCAGGGTCAGCAGCCCGTGATTTCAACACCAGCTGCCAACCACCTAGAGGTGGAGGGCAGACGGGTAGAGGCCGTCCTAGAGGTGGAGGCCAGACAGGGAGAGGTCAGCCAGCTACTACTCAGTCAGGTGGAGGCCAGACAGCCGGCGCTCCAGCTAGATTCTATGCTCTTCCGTCCAGGCCAAATGCATTAGCCTCAGATGCCATCATCACATGTATTATTTCCTTCAGTGGTAGGGATGCTTAGGTATTATTTGATCCGGGGTCTACTTACTCATATGTATCATCTCTGTTTGCTCGTTTCCTGGTTATTTCGCCTGAGCCTTTGGGCACTCTTGTTCATGTGTCTACTCCTGTGGGCGATTCTGTGGTTGTGGATTAGATTTATCGGTCCTGTGTGGTCACTTTTTGTGGTTTCAAGACTAGAGCAGATCTTTTTTTGCTCGATATAGTCGATTTTGAGGTCATCCTGGGCATGGATTGGTTATCTCCATATCACGTCGTCCTTGATTGCCATGCCAAGATTATTTCACTAGTGATGCCAGGATCGCTGAGATTAGAGTGGAAGGGTTTCGCAGTTGATACGCCTAGCAGGGTCATTTCCTTCACGAAGGCTCAGCACATATTGGGAAAGGTTGTTTAGCTTATTTACCTTATGTTTGAGACACCACTGCAGAGTCTCCGATGATTGATTCAGTGCCAGTAGCCCGAGAGTTCGCCGATGTTTTTCCTTTTGATCTTCTTGGCATGCCTCCGGATTGTGATATTGATTTCTATATTGATTTGGCTCCAGGCACTCAACCTATATCTATTCCACCATACCGTATGGCTCCTAAGGAGTTGAAGGAGAAGCTAGAGGAGTTGTTAGCAAAAGGGTTTTTCAGGCCCAGTGTATCGCCTTAGGGCGCACAAGTGCTATTTGTAAAGAAGAAGGATGGGACCATGCGGATGTGCATTGATTACCGCCAGTTGAACAAGGTCACCATAAAGAACAAGTATTTGTTCCCTCGTATTGATGATTTGTTCGACCAGCTGCATGGAGCTAGGGTGTTCTCTAAGATCGACCTGAGGTCAGGGTATCATCAGCTGAAGATTCAGGACTTGAATGTTCCGAAGACTGCATTCAAGACTAGATATGGCCACTATGAGTTTCTGGTGATGTCCTTCGGCTTGACTAATGCCCTTGCGGCATTTATGATCTGATGAACTGGGTATTCAGGCCTTATATTGATTCCTTTGTTATCATCTTCATTGACGACATCTTGATATACTCACATAGCCTGGGGGAGCACGAGCACCATTTGAGAGTAGTGCTTCAGACTTTGCGGGAATAGAAGCTATATGCTAAGTTCTCTAAGTGTGAGTTCTGGCTAGAGTCAGTGGCATTCTTAGGGCATGTTGTGTCAGGAGAGGGTATTAAGGTAGATCCCAAGAAGATTGAGAAAGTTCAGAGTTGCCCACGTCCTACTTCAGTGACCGAGATCAGGAGTTTCCTAGGGTTAGCAGGCTATTACCAACGATTTTTGCATGGTTTTTCATCTATTGCATCCCCATTGACTAGATTGACCCAGAAGGGTGCTCTATTCCATTGGTCTGATAATTGTGAGGAGAGTTTTTAGAAGCTCAAAACAGGTTTGACTACGGTACCAGTTCTTGTATTGCCTTCCGGTGTAGGGATGTATACGATATATTGCGATGCTTCACGCGTTAGTTTAGGATGCGTGTTGATGCAGGAGGGGCGAGTTATTGCATGTGCTTCACATTAGCTGAAGATTCATGAGAAGAATTACCTTGTGCACAATCTGGAGTTGGCAGCGATTGTTCGTGCTCTTAAGATATGGAGGCACTATTTATATGGGGCGCCTTGTAAGGTTTATACCGATCACCATAACTTACAGCATTTTTTCAAGCAGAGGGATCTCAATTTGAGGCAGCACAGGTGGCTTGAGCTACTAAAGGATTATGACATTACCATTCTTTATCATCCGGGCAAGGGGAATGTGGTCGCGGATGCCTTGAGCAGAAAGGCGGAGAGTATGTGTAGCTTGGCATTCATTCCAGCAAAGGAGAGGCCCCTAGCTTTGGACATCCAGTCCTTAGCTAACAGGCTTGTGAGGTTGGACATTTCAGAACCCAGCCGAGTTCTAGCATGTGTAGTTGCTCAGTCTTTGCTATTGGGGAAAATCAAGGCCCGGCAGTTCGATGATCCACATTTGGCGGTCCTCAGAGAGACAGTACTTCAGGGAGGTGCCAAGGAGGTTTCTATTTGCGAGGGTGGCATTTTGCGACTCCAGGGTTGTCTATGTGTTCCTAATGTTGATGGCCTGAGGAGGAGGATTCTATATGAGGCACACAGTTCACGGTATTCTATCCATTCGGGGGTTACAAAGATGTATCGAGACTTGAGGCAGCATTTCTGGCGGTGGGGGATGAAGAAAGACATAGTGAAGTATATGACCAAGTGTTTTAATTGCCATCAGGTCAAGTATGAACATCAAAGGCCGGGTGGCCTACTTCAGCGGATGCCTATTTCGGAGTGGAAGTAGGAGCGCATCACCATGGATTTCGTAGTGGGGTTGCCACGGACCTTGCGGAAGGTTGATTCAGTGTGGGTTATTGTGGATAGGTTGACCCAGTTGGCCCATTTCATTCCTGTGGCAACTACCTATACAGCAGAGAGGTATGCTCAGATTTATATTCGGGAGATAGTCCGATTGCATGGTGTGCCGGTTTCCATCACATCAGACCGAGGCCCTCAATTCACTTCCCATTTCTGGAGAGACATTGAGAGTGAGTTGGGGACTCATATAGAGCTTAGCACAGCAGTCCATCCTTAGACTGATGGACAGTCGGAGTGGACAGTTCAGATTTTAGAGGATATGCTAAGAGCATGTGTGATTGACTTTGGAGGGCAGTGGGATCAGTTCTTGCCCTTAGAAGAGTTTGCGTACAACAACAGCTACCAGTCCAGCATAGAGATGGCCCCGTACGAGGCTTTATATGGTTGATGTTGTCGTTCACCTATCGGGTGGTTTGAGCCTGGTGAGGCTAAGTTACTTGGCACAAATTTGGTACAGGATGCCTTGGATAAGGTGAAGTTGATTCAGGAGAGGCTTCGCACAGCTCAGTCCAGACAGAAGAGTTATGCGGATCAGAAGGCGTGTGATGTATCATTTATGGTCGGCGAGAAGGTTCTCTTAAAGGTCTCGCCCATGAAGGGCATTATGAGATTCGGGAAGAAGGGTAAGTTGAGCCCAAGGTTTATTGGCCCCTTCTAGGTATTGAGACGAGTTGGGGAGGTTGCCATTGAGTTTGCTTTACCCCTTGCCCCCTCCCCCAGTTTATTGGGAGTTCATCCAGTTTTCCATGTTTCGATGCTTCGGAAGTATCATGCCGGCTTATCCCACGTGTTGGACTTCAGTACTATTCAGTTAGATGAGATTTTGGGCTATGAGGAGGAGCCAGTCGCCATTATTGACAAACAGGATCGCCAGTTGAGGTCCAAGAGAATTTCTGTGGTGAGAGTCCAGTGGAGGGGCCAACCGATCGATGAGGCGACCTGGGAGTCCGAAGAGGACATGCGGAGCAGATATCCCCACTTATTCAGCAGTCCAGGTACTTTTCTATGTCCGTTCGAGGACGTACATTTGTTTAAGAGGTGGAGAATTTAACGACCCGACTAGTCATTTTGCCTTTTAGAACCCCGTTCCCTTAAATAAGACTTCCCGTGCTTGCTTTAGCTAATTTATAACTTGCGGGGATGGTTGGTTCGGGAGTTGGAAGAGTTTTGAGTAAAAATATGTCCAATTATTTCCTTAAGATTCTCTTAATGACCAAGTTTGACTTCGGTCAACTTTTTGGGAAAACGGACCCGGATTCGCGATTTGACGGTCCTAGAGGGTCCGTGGGAAAATATGGGACCTGGGCGTATGCCCGGAATTGAATTCCGAGATCCCTAGCCTGAGTAATGAATTTTTATTGGAAATTGTTAAATTGAATGTTTAAAGAATAAAAGAAACCAAGAAATCATTGATTTCCTAGATACCTGGCTCGAATTTTTGTTTCGAAGCTTGGTATAGGTCTGAAATATCAATTAAGACTTGCCCGTAAAATTTGGTGTCAATCCGAGAAGTTTAAGGGCGTATTGGCCCGTTAGAAGAGAATTAAGAATTTGAAGTTCAATAGTTTGATTCATTTGGTTTTAGGGGTGATTCCGAGATTTGGCGTTGCTTTGAGTGTTCCAAGGGTTCGAGTAGGTCCGCCTCGTGATTTCAAATTTGTCGGTATGTTCGGGCGGGGCTCGGGAGCCCCGAGCTTCAATCGAGCGAGGTTCGAGCGAAGTAGGAAAATTGAAGAATAGCTGAAGGTATGCTGCTTCTGTCATAACCGCATCTGCGCTTCTAGGACCACAGAAGCGGGACCGCGGATGCGGTCAGCCCATCGCAGAAGAGGCCCTTGTCCAGACCAGGAGAAACCGCGGGAGCGGCTCGAAAGCCCAAATAAGGCTCCGTAGGAGCGGACCTCAGACCGCAGAAGTGGTCCAGCCTTTTTCACCCAGTTCCGCAAATGCGTTCCTCCTTTCGCAGGTGCGGGACCACAGAAGCGGTCCCCAGATCGCAAAAGCGGAAATCGCTGGGCAGTGAGTTAATTTAATTCGAACTCAAAGGCCATTTATTTCATTTCTACTCCACACTTAGGCGATTTGGGGGCTTCCAAAGAGAGGGTTTCAACATAGCACTTCAAGGTAAGTTAATTCCCTCCATTATTAGTTTAAATACATGTATATTAAGTTGATTAAAAACTAAAAATTCGGTGAAATCAAAGGGGTTAGAGCTAGACCTAGGGTTTAAGTAAAATCAAGATTTAACCACGAAATTTGTTATGAAATGAACTAGAATTCATATATTACTGATCCTTAGGTTATAGAGAACAACTTTCATTGAAAAATCTCGGAATCCGGGCACGTGGGCCCGGGGTCGGAATATAGGAAACTTGTTGAAAAGGTTGGGAAATCACTTAAATAGTTAGAATTCGACCTTGTAAGCCTTTATTGACTAGTTCTTACTTTATTAAACTAGTTTGTGATCGTTCGGCTCCGAATTGAGGGCTTGGGCTTGTTCTTGATATTGGAAGTGCGCTTTGGAGCGAGGTGAGCCTCCTTTCTAACCCTGTAAGACGGAATTGTCCCCATAGGATTAATAATTGAGTAATTGTTGCTAAATGCAGGGGCTACGCACGCGCTAGGTGACAAGAGTCCGTGCGCAGCTACTACTATGTTAATTGTCCGGGTAGTTTAGGACTCACACCATGCTTATTTTATATAAATCTCTACATTATCTTGTTAATATGAGCACCTAGGACATGCTAGGGACTTAAAAAGGGAATAAGGACGAACTTGTATATTTGTTGAAATATTGCATGGCATTAATGACTATTGATGTGCCTTGTGTGTATACTTGATATTGCTTATTATTTGTGGATCGGTCCGATCGCCTCGGTATGAATAGATGCATCTATAAGGGCGCCGTCGACCCTCGTCAAGTGCACAGTTTATTTCTGTTGGATCGGGCTATCGCTTCGGCATATTTGCGTATGCTTATATTGCTTGCCTGAGAGTGTTAAATGTTGATATTGCCTTTCATGGCCCGATATAAACTGATAATTGTAACGAAAGTAAATGGTTAATTAGAATTATAGGGAGAGTAGGACTTATATGCCTTGTTATAAATTGTTGCTTATTAGTAATCCTTCATTGTTAATATAATACTTTGAAATATTGTCCGACCCTAGTGAGTATCAAGTCGACCTCTCGTCTCTACTTCTTCGAGATTAGACGGGATACTTACTGGGTATATATTGTTTATGTACTCATGCTACACTTCTGTACTTAATTGTACAGGATCCAAGGTAGGTGGATCTGGTTATCATTTTGGTGTGCACCCGTGAGCGGACTTGGGACTTCTACGGTGAGCTGCATTTCCTCCGTGCCGATCCGCAGCCGAAGAAGTCTTTCCCTTGTACTTTTATTTTCTGTCTATCCTTATTCAGACAGTAGGATAGTGTCACACCTCCTTTTGGCCCGCGCCCACAGGGGCGCAGAGGGAGTTTTCCAATTAAAGGACATTGGAAACAGGATTTGTTTATTTATTTCAGAGTCGCCACTTGGGAGATTTATGGTGTCCCAAGTACCCGATTTAATCCCTAATCGAGGAAAATAATGACTCTATTTAACAGTCCGCGAACCAGAAATCCGGATAAGGAATTCTATTAACCCAGGAGAAGGTGTTAGGCATTCCCGAGTTCCGTGGTTCTAGCACGGTCGCTCAACTGTCGCATTCGGCTTATTTATCTGATTTTAACAATTATGAGATTATATGCAAGTTTAAACTTTTCACCGCTTTTATCATTACTATTATTATTTTAACAAAGAATTGCAACGTTGTGAAAACGTATCTCGAACCACGTCACATCAATGTACCCGTGGTTATCGACACATTTCGACTCAGTTGAGATTTGGATTTGGGTCACATAAATGTGTACCCGAGTTTAAGAAAGTGATTTATTAAAGGCGCGCCTAAAGCGACTAGCGTATCATTATTTTGGGTAAGGCCATGAAATTTTGCTAAACGGCCCATCCTGAAGTCTAAGTAATTTTACAAGCACGTGTAGAGGGCCCCGCAGCTTATGTATTTTTTGTTTGTCGAGGCTCGTCTCATTCATTATTTTAGAAAAAAAAAGAATTGCAACATCATGGAAATGCATCTCGAACCACGTCACAATTAATGTACCCGTGATTATCAACATATTTCGACTTTGTTGAGATTTGGATTTGGGTCACATAAATGTGCATCCAAGTTTAAGAAGGTAAGATTATTTAAAGTACATGCCTAAGGAGACTAACGCGTTTGGTTATTTTTTAGAAAAAAGCCATGAAATTCACTAAGCGGCCAATCCCGAAGTCTATAAAATTATTAACCATTTATTGAGGGCCCCGCAGCTAGTGCGTTTTATCTGACGAGCCTCATCTCATTTATTTTAAAAGGATAATCTTAAAGTGACTACATTTTTCTATTTTTTGTCCGCTAAAAATGAAAAAAAGTCCTAATTAATTTACATGCTTAAGAATTGTTATAATCGGGTTCCGAACACAGTCTGCTAGATCAGAATATAAGCGCGCATATGGGCAGTCCGTTCGCCAACATGGGCTCAGGTCCAACGCATGTAGTATTAAACAGGACCTGGGCCATCTTATTCCAATATTGAGGCCTAGTTAAGTTATTCTACACATATTCACAGCTTTGCAACGTAGAAATGTAGAGTGATGGTATCTAATTAAGCAAATTACTACAAGTTTTAGAAAGGCAATCAGCTGGAATGAGGTAACTTAGAGGTCTAGTTTTAATCCTAAATTCAAACCATTGAACGTTGAAATTAGATTGCCATGGTAATTAAAACAGTCTACTGGGCCTGATTCTATTTGACATGCATTTGGACATATACTACCTAATAACCATGCTAAAATAAATAGAACATTATTGACTGCATCACTACAAAAACTGTCCAGTTATATGAAGAGGCAGAAATTTACATAACAGTAGTATATAAACTGTTCTAACTACAATCAGTGAAGGAGAAAAGTTTAATCAAAAACTTCAAACTTCCATTTCATATGTATTCATGCTTCCACATTTTTCAGCTTACAAAATTGGCAAGGTTACAGCCATGTACCTGGTATGGGAAGCAAAAGAAGAGGAAGATGAGAACCAACAGTAGTAGAAACAACACAGTAACAGCAACAATAACAACCAGCAGCAGGCAGTCGAAAACCCAGGAGTGAAACCAGAAATACCAGGCAATTTTAGAGATACCAAACAGCAAAACACACCAGAAATGCAATAGAACAGTAGGTTTTTGATTTCTGTTTTTCAGACTCTCAAAGACTGAACTTTTAAGTGTTAAAAATCCAACCTATTTACTCTCTAAATCTGAACTTTTTGTCTTCCAAAATCCCGCCCACTTTTTTCTCTCAAACTAAACTGACCTCTTCAACATTCAAAAGCCAGCCCCTTCTTAGTCAAAAATGACTCTATTTATAACCAAAACAGACCCCCTATAACTGCCTTGAACTCCCCAGAACTAATTCTGCCCATCCCCTCTAAATCCCCACTCCTATGTCTTATCTTGATTCAAGTTAACTTGGTTCCCCACACTTGGTTCCCTATTGTTTCAATCAAAGGTCATGGGGTATTAAATAAATCCCATGCTATTATGTTTGGTTCCCCATTGTTATTAGACTAATGACATTTAATTAACCACTTGACAGGCCCTTAAGTTATTCTAATTAAAACCCTGTTAAATCCCAAAATTACCCCCTTTAACCCCTGTATATTACTGCCCTACTCTGACCCTTACCAATCTGTATTAAACCCCTTCAATTCTAAACCAAAACTGATTACTAACTGCCCAATTATAACAGCTATAACCATTCCTAATAAAATTCACACAGATTCAAAGCAGAAGAACAAAACAAATCAAAAAATGGTATCAATCAGATGGAATGAGTTGATCATATTGGGAACCAATCCTGATCAACTCAAACCAATTGATCAAATAGGGAGTTGATAATGTGAGCAAAACATGAATATCAACTAGGTGGTCAAGCAACTAACAGGATGAAACGAGATGAACTGATATGCATTGAAAGTGTCAACAGGCTAAGCTCCTACGTTCAAACAAGCATATAAACAAGCTTGTTCTCAATCACAAAATTTAAAACAAAAAGAAACAAAGGTACTGGCATGAACTTATTACCATGTTATTCTAGCCTTTAAACATGAAAAACTAATCGACGACAACTATTCAATCGATTACACAAGCTATAACATATAACAATTAACCACAAACAAACAGACTAAACAGACCCGCAGGTGATTGAGTGGTTTTGGCAAAAACCCGGGAACTTATAAGGAAACTAACTAATCGACCAGACTATTTCAATCGATTACATGGTTTATAACATTTACAACACACAGAAACAAATGACGAACTGGACCGAATAAAAGGTCATTGAAGATTGACAGGACAATTGATAAAAATTGAAAAATCAAATAAAACTAAACAAATAGACAATGACAAAGAGAGAATAGAAAGGGAAATGAAAAATACCTCAAAGGAACTCAGAAACAGACAACCTCGACTTGAACTCGGACTCGAAATTTGGGGTCAAATGGACCTTAATCGAGTGCTCTCGTCTGAGAACACTCGACTAAGGTCGATTAGGAACCCCAAATTTCCCTTGATTTTGGACAGAAACCAGGTATAGATTTTCGAGGGTTCTTGGGCTTGATTTGGGGTTCGAATGGTTCTAGCAAGATTCGAACCAAACCAGAGGTGGTTTGGGCACGAGGGAGGTCAGGGGGTGACAGGGTGTGAGTTTGGGCTTGGTTGGGGTAGGTTCAAGTTCTGCTCGAGTCTTCAAATGAAGATTCGAGAGGCTAGGGAATGATTTGAGGTAAAAGGTTGGTGGATTTGGATTGCGGGTGGTCTGATAGCTTTAGGGTGTTAATTTGGTGACCGGCGGCATTGCTGCTGCCGGGTTTCTGGCGAAGGTATATCAATGGCGGCTAGGATTTGGTCTGGTTCGTCTCTGAGCTTTGAGAGAGAGACGATGGGGTGAGGGGTGTTTGGATTGGGGGGGGGGCTGGGTAGGAGATTAGATTTATATACGAAGGGGGGGATTCAATCTTGGTCGTTGGATCATTTACGATCAACGGTCAGGATCTTTTATTTAAATGAAACGATGTCGTGTGGTGTTGTTACGAGACTGAGTCGGTCTTGGATGGGAACGGGTCGGGTTGTGAGGAGGCCTTGGGACCGTCAGATCAAAGGAAATGGACGGCTCAGATTAAACACAAGAAACGGTGTCATTTCAAACAATGTTGTGGCTGAACTGGACCGTTAGATCTGTTTGATCAACGGCCTAGATTTGAGACGCCATAACGGCGTCGTTTGGGTCATCTGAGAGACCAGCCATATTGGATCGGGTATATGGTGTGTTTTTGGGCCTGATTTTGGTCCACAAAGGGTGGCCCAGTTCCGATTTCTTTATTATTTCACTTGTTTTGTTTTCTATTATTTTCCCCTTTTAATTCCTAATTACCAAAAATCCTAAAATAAGTTGTAAAACCAAAATTATCTTAAAAAGGGTATTAATTAACCCTTAGCAATAATTAACCCACAAGATCAAACATTAATTAAAACAAAATCCCACAATTGAACAATAAAAATTATAAAACTACCAAGATACATATTTTTGTGATTTTTGTTCTTTTTATTTTTTTAAAACCAAATTATGATTTAATTAATTCCTAATTGTGAAAATAAAATCCTAGGTGCACATGCAATATATTTTTGTATTTTTAATTAACCAAATAAGATGAGCATTCACAGACAAAAGTAATTATCCAAAACGTCACGAAAAATTGTCAAAAATTGTACACAGAGGCGATTTGTTTTATTTTTTTGATTTCTTTCGGAGTAGTTTTCATGAAGCAAAAATCACGTGCTCACAGCTGCCCCTCTTTGTCCGAAAACACGAGGGGTTTTCTTGCAAAGATAAAGTGAGCAGATTCGAGCGATTTTTGCCCGTTTGAATACTCCGTGTGAAGCATTTTTTGAAAGATTTAACCGAACCTTTGCTTCAAAGGTTTCCTACATATCCCTGGCTAAAAGGGAATCAGGTTAATGTAGTTCGGAAAATTTTGGTAGCTGGGACTACCATGGGACTGCAATTTGCTGTTACTGCTGCTGCATGTTGTTACTACCGCTTTCCGACCTCCTTATTACACCAACTGCTAAAAGAAAAACAAGAAGCTAGACTAAACTAGGAATTACAAAATCTTATCTATCTTCAACTTGCTCTTGTTGCCTTGCTTCCTTGTCGGCTTGTGTTTCTTCCGGTGCTTTTCTTCCTGACTTGACTTGTAGTCTTCCTTTTGATTTCTGTAGTGGAATTTTTGCTGGGGGTTTTTTTGTTGTAACCCTCCGCTTTACTGCCTTCTGACTTGAACTTTGAAAATAAAACGCCATTCCTCTCTTCAGGCGGGCTCCTGACTTTAACAATAAATTTGAAAATAAAATGCATTTGGCAATGATTTATGAAAAATATATTTGGCAATGTTTATACAAGCAGGACCAATCGGGTCAAAATAAATTAAATGTCCTTTTGAGGAAGGATTAAATTCAATATCCTATTCGAGGGTGGATTGACCCGATATATCCTATTTGAGGGCGGATAGACCCGAAATATCCCATTTGAGGGCGGATAGACCTGATATATCCTATTAGAGGGCGGATAGAATCGAAATATCCTATTTGAGGGCGGATAGACCCGATATATCCTATTTGAGGGCGGATAGACCCGATATATCCTATTTGAGGGCGGATAGAACCGAAATATCCTATTTGAGGGCGGATAGACCCGATATATCCTATTTAAGGGCGGATAGAATCGAAATATCCTACTTGAGGGCGGATAGACCCGATATATCCTATTTGAGGGTGGATAGAGCCGAAATATCCTATTTGAGGGCGGATGGACCCGAAATATCCTATTTGAGGGTGGATAGACCCGAAATATCCTATTTGAGGGCGGATGGACCCGAAATATCCTATTTGAGGGCGGATTGACTCGAAATATCCTATTTGAGGGTGGATGAACTCGATATATCCTATTTGAGGGCGGATAAACCCGAAATATCCTATTTCAGGGCGGATAGACCTGAAATATCCTATTTGAGGGTGGATAGAACCGAAATATCCTATTTGAGGGCGGATAGAACCGAAATATCCTATTTGAGGGCGGATTGACCCGATATATCCTATTTGAGGGTGGATGAACCAAAAAAATATCCTATTTGAGGGCGGATAGAACCGAAATATCCTATTTGAGGGCAGATAGACCCGAAATATCCTATTTGAGGGCGGATAGACCCGATATATCCTATTTGAGGGCGGATATAACCAAAATATCCTATTTGAGGGCGGATAGACCCGATATATCCTATTTGAGGACAAATAGAACCGAAATATCCTATTTGAGGGTGGATATACCCGAAATATCCTATTTGAGGGTGGATAGACCCGATATATCCTATTTGAGGGCGGATAGAACTAAAATATCCTATTTGAGGGCGGATAGACCCGATATATCCTATTGAGGGTGGATAGAATCGAAATATCCTATTTGAGGGCGGATAAACCCGATATATCCTATTTGAGGGCGGATAGAACTGAAATATCCTATTTGAGGGCGTATAGACCCGAAATATCCTATTTGAGGGCGGATAGAACCGAAATATCCTATTTGAGGGTGGATTGACCCGATATATCCTATTTGAGGGCGGATAGACCCGAAATATCCTATTTGAGGGCGGATAGACCCGGTATATCCTATTTGAGGGCGGATAGACCCGATATATCCTATTTGAAGGCGGATAGAACCGATATATCCTATTTGAGGGAGGATAGAACCGAAATATCTTATTTGAGGGTGGATTGACCCGATATATGGTGCTTGATTTGGTAATTACAATGATTGATGCAACGCAAAGAGCTTGATATGATGTAGAGATCTTGATATGGACATAGCTTCCGTCCCTGTCTTAAATCAAAGAAAATTTCGTCAGTTTAAAGTGGTGTGGTTGGTTATGGTACTCCTGTTGGGAATGGTTCTTCCTTTTTCCCTTTACCTGCTCTGCGTTCGCAAAACTCATTGGGGAATGATGTTATTTGCTCGGGATGATATTCCTGCTGGGGATGATTTTTCGTTTTCTTCCGTCCCCGCTCTGTGTTGTCTGACCCTCTTGGAACTTGGTCGAAAATCTGCCGGGGATGCTCCTTCTTCCCGACGATTGTTATTCACAAATTTCTCAACTGTTGTTTTTCTGCTTTTCTCCATACTTTCCCTGACATTCTAGACCAATTCACCATTTGGTCTTGCAACAAACGTCTTTTCCGTTTTATTGCCTTATCTTTGGCCTGTCCTATTCGCATTTTGCTTTGCACCATTTTGGCAACTGGTAGTAAGCTCTAAAAAAATCTTTCTCAAAAACAAACTGCTGGAGAAAAAGTTTTTAAAACAAAGAAATGAAAAGTGATGATTTCAAAAAATTGAAAAAGAAGAAGTCTTTCTGAACAAATGCTGGGGAGAAGAAAAAGGAAAATAACTTATCTTAATGGTATAACCGATCCTAATGATTATGTCGTGCATTCCAGATCTAACCAACCCTGTCCATTTATTAATCAATCTTTCTGATGGTCTTATTTTGCTGGGGATAAACAGGCGCCCGGCTCTTTTGCCGAATCACATTTTTGCAGTGCTTGATGCCTTGATGGATCCTTTCGGTCAATCTTATCTTGTCGCCTCATAGTGCCCTTCAAGGGGTTTTTACTAATAAGACTCTCTCATTTCTCTCGACTCATGTCGCCTGTGAAGGTTTTCACCGATAAGACTCTCTCATTATATTTTTTTTTCTCAGCTGGGGATTGGAGTGTTACCGATAAGATTCTCTCTACTGGGGACTCTTTTGGCTATTAATTCCTTCAGCTCATGATCCTCATTCAGTCGGGGATCAGTGTGTTATTCCCAGCTTTCATTTGCCTGACTCGGCACTTCTCGAATACTGATCGGGAGATCTTTTTTGGACATCAATATGGGTTTTTGTTGGGGGGGGGGGGGGTAAAAGAAAAAGATGTCAAAAGATTCAAAATAACTTTAATGGGTAAAACATTACAACTCTTGGAATCAAACGTTTTCCAAAATTTAAAATATAACTTCTACCCCAGTTTTCTTGCTTGGGAGATTTTTGATTTTTGTGACACGATGACCGAGCCGTGAGGCGCCTACATATCCTCTTTGAGGAATCAGGTCGAACGTAGTTCACTTGATTCCTTTATATTTCTTGTGACTTTCCTTTTTGTTTTTGTTATTATTTTTTCTTTCTTTTTCTCTTTTTTTTCTTTTTCATTAATGATTCCAAGAGAAGGGTATGAAAGAATAAATAAGGCTCAAAGGGGGAAGCAAAGGTTAAAGTGTTTGGATAGTAGAAAAATTGCCTCCGTCATTTCATTCTCCGATAAATGCCAAGTACAAACAAACAATACAAATAATAATTACAATCAAAGAAATTACACATAATATCTCTTGACTGCGTCAGAATTGATAGCCATGTCGATGCATCTTCCCTCGACATCTGTCAGACATAAAGTGCCATTGGATAACATTATGGTCACAATGAATGGTCCTTGCCAGTTCGGGGCAAACTTGCCCTTTGCTTCGGCCTGATGTGGCAGGATTCGTTTCAGCACCTGCTGTCCCACTTCAAATTTCCTGGGATGCACCTTCTTGTTATATGCTCTTGCCATCCTCTTTTGATACAATTGGCCATGGCATACTGCTGCCAATCTCTTTTAATCAATGAAGCTCAACTGCTCCAATCGGGCTTTGACCCATTCATCATCATCAATCCCAGCCTCAGCGACAATCCAGAGAGACGGAATTTCAACCTCTGCTGGTATTACTCGGTAGCAATAAGTCCCCCACGGCGTAATGAATGTCGTCTTTTCCGTATCTTCTTCATCCATCAGGATTTGATGATACCCAACATAGTAATCCACAAAAGACTCGATCTCACGTCCGGCACAATTATCGATCAAAATATGGATGTTGGGTAATGGAAAGTTATCCTTTGGGCTTGCCCTGTTCAGATTGTGGTAATCAACACATACCCGGATCTTCCCATCTTTCTTCGACACTGGCACCACATTGGCCAACCAATCACGATATCGAGTGACCCGAATAACCTTTGTCTGCAGCTGCTTGGTTACTTCTTCTTTAATCTTCACACTCATGTATGTTTTGAACTTCCTCAATTTTTGCTTGACGGGAGGGCATGCCGGGTCAGTGGGCAATTTGTGAACCACTAGATCAGTGCTTAAACCCGGCATGTCATCATACGACCATGCAAAAACGTCTTTGAATTCAATAAGTGCTTTGATTAGCTCTTCCCTTATGTTTGGCTCAATGTGGATGCTTATCTTAGTTTCACTGATGTCATTCGCATCCCCTAGATTGACGGCTTCAGTGTCATTCAAATTGGGCTTGGGTTTCTCTTCGAACTAGTTTAATTCTCTGTTTATCTCTTCAAAGGCTTCATCCTCATCGTATTCCGATTCATCATCATAATCGACCTCTTGTACAATTAGTTTGGAATCAGATTGATTTTTTAGACTAGGTTGAAGATCCGTTGTGCATGCCATGTCATTAGAACCAGTATAAAGAGAACTGTTCAGAAAGAGAAAAGAAGAAAACAAAATTAAACAAAATAAGAGGAGAAAACTTTCACTTTATTAAAATGCGGGATAACAGAGCTTCACACTTTTGACGAATACAAAAATAAAACAAAAACTGGATTACAACCCTGGAATAATCCAGAAAACAAGAAAGAAAAATCAGAGCCCACTACCAAGACTCCCTCCGGGTAGGAAGGGGAGTAGCCGTCCAATTGTTGATATTTGCCCTAGGCCCCACAAACTGTATATCTGCCCTACTGGACCCTTTTCCAGCTTCTATCACGTTGACGTCGGCGAACAGCCTTTCAAAACTCTGATTCAAATCCCCATCTGACCCAATCAGTAGTCCGAGAACCTTCGGGACTGACAACCTTCTGCTACCTGCTCTGACAAAGGATCTGGAGAGACGCGGAACCGGCTTGGGAAGAACCCAAACTCTCTTCTTCAACTTTCGAGCCCGTCTTACATCTGCTGCTGTAGGCTTGAATCCCAGCCCAAAAGTATCCAGATTCTTGGGCAAAGAAACTGGCTGGACAATACCCTGCAGATCAACCCCCAAACCTTTTCCTGGTACAAACCCGCTGTTTAACATTTCCGAGGCTATCATGAAGGTCGCAGCTGCGATTCTAGGAAGTGGAAGGTCTTCGCCCTCAGAAATTTTATCCACTGAGACCGCATCAAAAACCTGGTAAACCTATGGGCCTTTGTCGTCATCAGTTTCTATGAATGGCACAATGGCATCTCCCATAGTGCTTGTATCATCATCCCCGTGCACCACTATCTCTTGCCTGTTCCACTCAAATTTCACCATCTGGTGTAATGTAGAAGGCACTGCTTTGGCGGCATGGATCCAGGGTTGGCCAATAGAAGATTTTATGATACTGCCACGTCTATCACTTGGAATTCCATGATGAATTCCACTGGACCAATGGTCAATTCCAGTATGATATCACCCACCGCATCAGTACCACCCCCATCAAAACGTCAGACGCAGACGCTATTCCTGTGAATCCAATCATTACCAACCTTGAGCTTATTCAGAGTAGATAAAGGACAGATGTTGGCGCTTGACCCATTATCAATCAATGCCCGAGTGACCACCAATTCTTCACATTTCACGGTCAAGTAGAGGGCTTTGTTGTATTCTTTACCCTCTACTGGCAATTCATCATCAAAAAATGTCACTCGGTTTACCTCGAAGATTTTGTGCACTATCCTCTCCAAGTGGTTTATAGAGATTTTATCCGGAACATGGTCCTCATTCAGGATTTTCATCCGTACCTGGCAATGGTTGCTGGAATGGATCAACAATGACAGCAACGAAATCTGTGCCGGGGTCTTTCTCAACTGCTCCACAATGGATTAATCTTGTGCCTTCATTTTCTTTAAAAACTCCTCCGCCTCTTCCTCTGTCACGGGTTTCTTTATCATCGCTGGGTTGGACCTTCTTAACTCTATGGGAGTAAAACACCTTCCCGAATGAGTTAACCCCTGGGACTCACATATTTCTTCCACAACCTCCTTCCCCTTATACATTACCATCGCTTGACTGTATCTCCATGGCACGGCTTTCTCGTTGATTATTGGCAACTGCATTACCGGCCTGATAACAACTGGCCCTATGCATGCTCGCTTGCGTGGTACCCCTTGCATCGTTACTTTGACTGGCTCTGGATTCTTTGCAACAACAGACGAACTCTTTCCCATCACCACCACTGGCTTGACGTCTACCTCTCCCAACTGTACCACCTCTTTTCCACTGGTCGACTTTTCTTTTATACTGGCACGGATCATCATCACGGTTTGTGAGGGTTTCTTTAGCTCCCCTCCTTCGTGCACTAGCTCGATCATGTGGGCTTCATGGGGCTGGCAACGGGTTCTTTTTTATGTTGGGTGCCACTAGTGTCTGAACCTCGATCCTATTGGTGTCAATAAGATCCTGCACTGCATGTTTCAACTTCCACCACTTCTCGATATCATGTCCGGGAGCCCCCGAACAATATTCATAGCTTACCGAGTGGTCCAGAATTTTGGGAAGAGGATTTGGCAATCTGGGCTCAACAGGGCTCAACAAGCCTAACTTCCTTAATTTGTGGAACAAAGCAGTATAGGTTTCTCCCAACTCAGTGAATGTTCTCTGTCTCTGCACCCTTTCATTTCTGAAAGCCTGATTCCTGCAGAGACCAGGCCCTGAAGGGTTCCTGTAGGCCCTTGGTGGTGGATATGTGTTTTGTGGAGGAGGATATGTATTCTGTGGAGGTGGGTAGGTATTTTGGGGAGCCGGCATGCGCCATTGTGGGCGAGCCGGAGGCTGGGTATATGTTTGGGCCTGATGGACGGAGAAATGTAGTTCTTGTGGTGGGTAGTAGGGTTGTGGAGGGTAATATGGAGTGTGTGGGTAATTTGGGTGATGGGGTCTGGATTGGTAGCAAGGAGAAGGATCTCTCGATCTGGACCAATTACCTGCCTCTACTGTTGCGACCTCTTCTCTTTTCTTCTTCCCGAGCGCACCTCTCGTGCCATTCTGGATGGCGTGGGTTGTTGCTTTAATCGCCGAATAGCTCAGGATTTTATTGGACTTAAGTCCCTCTTCAATCATACCGCCCATTTTCACTACCTCGTTGAAATATTTGCCAACTGACGTCACCAAGAGACCAAAGTAAGTTGGCTCTAGAGTCTGCAGAAAGTAGTCCACCATTTCCCCCTCCCTCATCGGAGGATCAACTCTTGCTGCCTGTTCTCTCCACCGGAACCCAAATTCCCAAAAGCTTTCCCCGGGCTTCTTCTCAAGTTTCAGCAATGTGAGACGGTCAGGGACGATCTCAAGGTTGTACTGGAAGTGACCTGAAATGCTTGTGCTAGATCGTCCCAGGTGTACCACCTGCTAGGATCCTGTCTTGTGTACCATTCCAGTGTGGACACACTTAGACTTTGACCAAAGCAAGCTATCAGCAGCTCATCTTTACCACCTGCTCCTCTCATCTTGCTGCAAAAACCTCACAGATGTGCCATTGGATCACCGTGCCCCTCGTATAGATCAAACTTTGGCATCTTGAACCCTGCTGGCAATTGAACGTCAGGGAAAGTGCACAGATCCTTGTAGGCCACGCTAACATGGCTGCCTAACCCGTGCATATTCCTGAAGGACTGCTCCAGGCTTTTAAATTTTTGAAGCACTTCGTCCTGCCCTGGGCTCTTAGCCGGCTTTTCAATCTCTGTCAGGACCTCAAAGTGGGGATTATAGGCATGTGGCTCGGGTGCTTTGAATGTAGGTTCAGGGGGTAATATTGGTTATCGTGAGCCTGAAACAACGGCTCACTAGATGATATTTGTAGCGTGGCTGGTGGGGGTCTCATGAAAATAGGAACATTTGGTGGAGGAGGGTTTTGATTGGGCGGTGGATCTTGGGGATCACAGGCATTTCTTCCCTGATAGTACTGGTGACTTGGGAAGCTCGTCGAAGGGCCGTGGGGAGGGTATTCCGGCGTGTGTCCTAGTGGGAGAGTAGGAGTAACGGGAGGGTCGGGCACCTTTTGTACATTAGCCAAGGCTAACTGTATTTCGTTCATCTCCAGTCTCATTTTATCCATTGCCTCCTTCAGCATCTGATTTTCCGTCTTCTCCTCATCAACACTGTTTTCTGAGTTAGTCATGCTTTTTGGTATAGGCCCTTTAAATCTTGTTTGATAATGGTATGGTGCCAGTACGTTCTAACAAACTAACTGGTATGAAATTGGAGAAACAACAAACTTGTCAGCGTTAGAGTTTTAACACATATTGCAATTACACGTTGGGGGATGCAATGTTCTTAGGCAGTTTAACCATTTCTAACATGTCTTTGATCTAACTGCATGCATCATCCCGCTTATTTTATTTGTGCCTCTTTCAAGTGTTTCTGAAACCCTCCATTATTTCTTTTTTCTCTCTTTTTCTTCTTCTCCTTTTTTCTTTTATTCTCTTACTCTTTTCTCTTTCTCTTTTTTAGTGGTGGTTGAATCTTATGGGGATTGCCTACGTATCATGTCTCCGTATGAATCAGACTGTGCGTAGTTCTTCCCACAAGTGAAAAATAAAGACACTAATTTTTGGGATTTTCATTTCATTACCGAAACATTTTATTACAAACTACCTATTTGGAAAAGGAAATACAAAACTCAGACTCCAAACTACTTGTATAGCTTGATGCAAAAAGAGAACAGACGGGTATACAACAGACTCTTAAAAATAGAAAATACAGACTTGAACTAGGAATACATTAAAGCTTTGAATTTTGGTGCCCGCGGGGCAGCGTTCGGCCTTTCCGCGGTCTTTGGTGCAAGGTCCCTTTGCAAACTTTTCAATTCTTTCATGATCCGGTGGACATAACCCATGACTGAAGCAAAGAGGGTAGTACGTTGCATTTCCTCACATGCTAGGCACCTCATGGTGATGTAGTGCCTGATCTCTTCGATTCTACCCCTGATTCTATCCCTTTCCATAAGCAGTTGCTCTATTCGTCGGTTCCTTGCTCCCTGCACTTGAGCGTTATTAGCGAGTTGGTCCTGGAACTTATCCATCTATTTTTCCATTCGTGCCATCAAGTCATAGCAGCATTTCCTATCTGTTCTGGAATCTCGGGATTGTTTAAGGACCCACTCTTTGAGAGTGGAATTTGTTTCTCTCAATATAGCAATGGTCCCTTCAAAATCCCTCCTCACTTGCCGTAGGTGTTTTGTTCGCGCTACTGTACCTTTTGCCCATCTGGCTCGAATTCTTGCTATGCTAGCTTCTGCCCTTTCTAGACCCTCTCGGCTTTCAATGACCTGGTTTCTCAACCCAGCTATCATCCTTTTGTCGGACTGGCTTCTTTGTTGGTTGTTGGCCTCCATTCTGACTCATCGAATTTGGGCTTTCAGGGCCTTATTTTCTCGGGTCAATCTGCTCTTTTCTCCTGTATCAGCATCAACTTGCAAGCTATTTTCATATTTCAGACCCTCAATTTGTTGTTTCAGCTTGCCGATTTCAACCCGATAGCCTTCTTCTTTCGCCAGCCAACCCCATTGCGCTTGTGATGATTCTGCGAAGTCTTGGACGTGGGGTCTTTTAGCTGGCCTCTGGTGCTCAAGTTTTCTCCTGTACCATGCGAGGTATTCTGGCGACACTTCGCCTTTGGCCCGATCCCGCACACAAGTATTTACTTTCAAGGTCTGACATTCATTCCAGATTTTCCGAACTACCGCTTCGGGAAACTGCCCACTAGGCCCAATTCCGACCACCTGGCCGCTGTGATCTTCTTCCTTTTGGACTATTTGGCACCGCCCCAACTGCCTCAAGACTCGGTATGGCACATATGATTGAATGCTTTTGAGACCCATCAGCAGTAAATGAGATTTGGCGGCTGACATGTGTATGATTTCATCTACGGGTAACCACCCAAATGCCCATTCTATCTGGCTTGCGGTGACGGAACGCAGGAGAGTTACCCATTCAGTGACCCCTTCCGGCAAACTGAACCCGACGATCCTTGTGGAAAATTCTTCTAGACAGGTCTTTTCTGATGACCCATAGCTCATGAACTAAGGGCGATGACACAAGCATTCGATCATCCATATTTGCAGCAATACATTGCAACCCTCAAAGAAACCCCCTCCGACTTTGCAAACAGTAAGAGCACGGAAGATGTCTGCTATTATCATTGGTGCCAGAGTGTTGTTGTCTTGCTTGAGCAAAGTGCTGACGACCCCAGCGACTTGTATATTAATTTTCCCGTCTTTTATAGGGAATACCAGAAGACCCAAAAAGTCCACCATAAATGCAATACACCTATGTCTTTCCCATTTCAAACGGTTTTCCCTGCTATAGATTTTACCCTTGGGATTGTTGAACCCTCCAATATGACCATATCAGTCGTATATGAATGCTAGAGTACAAAAACCCTCTGATAAGTCTGGGTTATGTACCGTTCTGCGGATCTTCAAAGTGTCTAAGAACCTATGTATGGTTACGGCCCTCGGCGCAATAAGATACTTCTCTCTCATAGGAATTTTAGGACCCCCGATGTACCCTGCTAGTTCTTCCAGTGTAAGCTCAAAATCCGAGAAATGAAACACATTGTGTGCCGGGTCCCATAATAAAATTAACGCCCGTATGATGTCCCCTCTCGGATCAATGTTCAGCAACCCAACCAGGTCTCCCAAGTATAACTTGACTGTATCTTGCCCTGATTCTCCTAAGTCATTCCACCACATACGTAAACCCAAAGGGACCCTGTCTATAATGGCTCCAGATGAATTCTTAGTCGTGCTTATTCTGCACATTTATTAAGGTGATTTAAGAAAAAAGGAAAACATCTATTTGACTCAAAACAAAACTAATGTTTCCTTTTTTCCCAAAAAAAAATTGGTTTTCCGAACACGGTCTTTCAGCACCTCAGGGACGAAGATTTTAAGGCTTTAGAGGTTAACCGGCCAACAAGTAAAAAATGACCAAAGGTGGCCGTTTATGCAAATTCAGCCTTCCGGCGTCCCTTTAGGGAACATTCGGCTATTTTTGACATAAACGGCATCACCCGACTTTGTTTATGACGAAAAATTAAAATTTTGACATATTGGCTATTTTTGCAAAAAGGGGAAGTTGGACCCGATGAGGGTTGCCTACGTATTTCACATCCGGTGAGAATCAAACCGACGTAGTTCGGGCAAGAAAAATACACTAAATTAAACGAAGACTCTTTTATTTTTTCAAGTAAAACTCCCTATTTTCCTTTTTCAAAAATTCAAATTTTGGCAGAGTTTTGACACTACTTGGACATTGGTTTTTTTCTAAAAATGAGTAGTTATCTCTCTACACTGCTATATATTTTTTCTCTTTTTCACAAACTTTCAAAATTCCCGATTCAGAAGCCGGTCAGCATGCAAGTTTGAAGCAAATAAATGTGCAAAACAAACAGGACGCAGCAGGATGGTCTTTTTCGTTTCAGGTTGCTTGTCCTAGACGGGCCCAACTCATGTGTTGAGCCCCCTAAGTCAAATGCAACATGATGATAATAAACGTTCCTACTAGGGATCCGGTATGAAGTCAAGTTTTTCTAAGTTCAGAACCTGGGTTTGCGTCCTAGACTGTATACCTGAGCGGACAACTCAAGTCGAGGAGGGGGCTACAAATCTGGGGACCGCCGAGATCGTCCGGCTTAGTAACTTATCCGAGCCTCTTTTTATTTAAAGGTATGACACTAACAGAATAGGGAGTCTCAACCAGTGAGCACATCCCCAAAGGTAAGAAGAGAAGGTTTCGGCACAGTTTATATGTACAATTCAAATAATATTAAAGCGGTAAAAAGCATCATTTTGCACATTAAGCACGGATCATATGAAAATATTAGATAATAAAGCGAAAATACAATAATTTATCACAAGCTCGAATTTCTAACCCTGAACCAGTGGTTCTGGGTCGTTCTAGTCCCCAGCGGAGTCGCTAGAGCTGTCACACCTCCTTTTGTCCCGCGCCCGCAAGGGCGCAGAGGGAGTTTTTCCAATTAAAGGACAATCGAAACAGGATTTGTTTATTTATTTTAGAGTCTCCACTTGGGAGATTTATGGTATCCCAAGTCACCGATTTAATCCCGAAACGAGGAAAAGAATAACTCTGTTTAACAGTCCGCGAACCAGAAATCGAATAAGGAATTCTGTTAACCCGGAGAAGGTGTTAGGCATTCCCGAGTTTCGTGGTTCTAGCACGGTCGCTCAACTGTCGCATTCGGCTTATTTATCTGATTTTAACAATTATGAGCTTATATGCAAGTTTAAACTTTTCACCGCTTTTATCATTACTATTATTATTTTAACAAAGAATTGCAACATTGTGAAAACGTATCTCGAACCACGTCGCACCAATGTACCAGTAGTTATTGACACATTTTGACTCAGTTGAGATTTGGATTTGGGTCACATAAATGTGCACCCGAGTTTAAGAAAGTGCTTTATTAAAGGCGTGCCTAAAGCGACTAGCGTATCATTATTTTGGGTAAGGCCGTAAAATTTTGCTAAACGGCCCATCCCGGAGTCTAAGTAATTTTACAAGCACATGTAGAGGGCCCCGCAGCTTATGTATTTTTTGTTTGTCTAGGCTCGTCTCATTCATTATTTTAGAAAAAAAAGAATTACAACATCATGGAAATGCATCTCAAACCACGTCACAATCAATGTACCCGTGATTATTAACACATTTCGACTTCGTTGAGATTTGAATTTGGGTCACATAAATGTGCACCCGAGTTTAAGAAGGTAAGGTTATTTAAAGTACACGCCTAAATAGACTAACGCGTTTGTTATTTTTTGGAAAAAAGCCGTGAAATTCACTAAGCGGCCGATCCCGAAGTCTATACAATTATTAACCATTTATTGAGGGCCCCGCAACTAGTGTGTTTTATCTGGCGAGGCTCATCTCGTTTATTTTAAAAGGATAATCCTAAAGTGAATACATTTTTCTATTTTTTGTCCGTCTCTAAAAATGAAAAAAGTTCCTAATTAATTACATGCTTAAGAATTGTTATAGTCGGGTTCCAAACACAGTCTGCTAGATCAGAATATAAGCGTGCATATGGGCAGTCTGTTCGCCAATATGGGCTCAGGTCTAACGCATGTAGTATTAAACAGGATCTGGGCCATCTTATTCCAATATTGAGGCATAGTTAAGTTATTCTACACATATTCACAGCTTTGCAATGCAGAAATGTAGAGTGGTGGTATCTAATTAAGCAAATTACTGCAAGTTTTAGAAAGGCAATCAAGTGGAATGAGGTAACTTAGAGGTCTAGTTTTAATCCTAAATTCAAACCATTGAACGTTGAAATTAGAATGCCATGGTAATTAAAACAGTCTACTGGGCCTGATTCTATTTGACATGCATTTGGACATATACTACCTAATAACCAAGCTAAAATAAACAGAACATTATTGACTGCATCACTACAAAAACTGTCCAGTTATACGAAGCGGCAGAAATTTACATAACAGTAGTACATAAACTGTTCTAACTACAATCAGTGAAGGAGAAAAGTTAAATCAAAAAACTTCAAACTTCCATTTTTCATATGTATTCATGCTTCCACATTTTTCAGCTTACAAAATTGGCAAGGTTACAGCCATGTACCTGGCATGGGAAGCAAAAGAAGAGGAAGATGAGAACCAGCAGTAGTAGAAACAATACAATAACAGTAACAATAACAACCAGCAGCAGGCAGTCCAAAACCCAGGAGTGAAACCAGAAATACCAGGCAATTTCAGAGATACCAAACATCAAACCAACACACCAGAAATGCAATAGAACAGTAGGTTTTTTATTTCTGTTTTTCAGACTCTCAAAGACTGAACTTTTAAGTTTTAAAAATCCAGCTTGTTTACTCTCTAACTCTAAACTTTTTGTCTTCCAAAATCCCGCCCACTTTTTACTCTCAAACTAAACTGACCTCTTCAACATTCAAAATCCAGCCCCTTATTAGTCAAAAATGACTCTATTTATAACCAAAACAGACCCCCTATCACTTCCTTGAACTCCCCAGAACTAATTCTGCCCATCCCCTCTAAATCCCCACTCCTATGTCTTATCTTGATTCAGGTTAACTTGGTTCCCCACACTTGGTTTCCTATTGTTTCAATCAAAGGTCATGGGGTATTAAATAAATCCCATGCTATTATGTTTGGTTCCCCATTGTTATTAAACTAATGACATTTAATTAACCACTTGACAGGCCCTTAAGTTATTCTAATTAAAACCCTGTTAAATCCCAAAATTTACCCCTTAACCCCTGTATATTGCTGCCCTACCCTGACCTTTACCAATCTGTATTAAACCCCTTCAATTCTAAACCAAAACTGATTACTAACTGCCCAATTATAACAGCTATAACCATTCCTAAT
>MU744281.1:11630-22534 GCA_026770625.1 Nicotiana glauca | reverse complement strand
GTATTGGTTCAGCTGTGACATGTGCTTATATGGGTATGATATTCATAAGAAAAGATGGTTTCAATCTAATAGTCTTGAAGGAGACCTACCTTGGTCACTTACGCTGCATCCTCACCGTTTAATTTGTATCCCAATTTTGCTTGACCTATGTAACGGAAAATTTCAAGTGATCGCGGCTCTAGATTTTAGCGAATTGGGAATGGCAATCCTTACAGTTAGCAAAGGCGACTCACTCGAAGTTACCCTACAAGGCTTCATAACTTTATCTATAGATGAATCTTTCAGGCCCTTCAACCCCTTTGAAGCATTGGCGATGTGAGTGCTCATGCTTTACCCCTTTTATTAAGTAGCATATATTTGTCTGAATTGGTTTGTTCTTTTTTACTTTTCTTAATTTTGGTCTCAGGTCTTCCGTTCTCCGTCATGTCTTATAAGAATTAATCTGCCACTGTCTACCTTATGAAAATGATCTAGCTCTAGGCTATGTGTGGGGAGGGTCTATAATTGTGTCACTATTGTGCCCGGCGTTAGCTGAACAGATGATTGAGGACCATATTGACTTGCTCTTGTTGCTCCTATCCTTCCTCTTATTCTTGTGAGAATGGTGGCCACATAACTCTAAGCACCTGTTGAATATTAAAAATATGGCTGACCCTGAAGTCCCCGGATGTCTCCCTGTCTTCCAGATTGAAATTCCCCCCCCCCCTCCCTAATCGACCACCATGTTGCTATTGTCCTTGTTGTGAGTTTCCAGCTATGAATTATCTCTATCTCTGCAAGTAAATGAAAAACCAATTCTTTTAAACAAAAAAAATAAAAATTAAGCGGCACTATGGTTCTATTGAATTTTTCCTGGTATGTTCTCTAAACCCAATTTTCTAATGTACTCTCCAAGTTTGAGTAAGTTAGTTGGTGTAGTTACTACTCTAGAGGCGGATCTAGAATTTGAAACTTGGTGTTGTTACTGTTCTAGAGGCGGATCTAGAATTTAGTTTGCCGTAATTTTTATCGTGCTGATTGCTTTTCTACACTAGTGTTGAAGGTTGAAGAATGTTGTGTCATGTTCTATGCTTGGAAAAGAAAATTCGCAATGGAGGACCGAGGGTGAAGATGACTGAAATTTAAAGTGTATAAGCTTTGTACTTCAGCTGCGTGCGACTGGTAAAATGTGTCGAACTATGTTTTTGCAGCTTTCTATCAAGATATATTTCTCTGAACTTTCTTTTTGCATTACTTGCAATTTATAGTTGTAAGAGCTTTGTACTTAGCTGGGTGGCACTGTTACAATATGATGGTCTTATTATAAGTTTGCCAGACTAAGTTTTACTGTTTTTCCTTTATAAGATATTGCTTTTGCCGACGTAGTCTTTGCTTTCTCATGCAAAGGTGTGAGCTGGTCTTTCAAAAATTATTTTGACTTTATTTTAAAGGTTAGATTATTTAAATATTCGTACGTTGCTTGTGTAAGTGTTAAGCAGGCTAGCTGAGTTGCCAGGATTTACAAGATAATTGGATAGTACAGTCGTATATAATTGGAAAATTTCACATAAGAATAATTGGGATCCCAACTAAAAATAATATGCTAAGTTCAACATCCAACTCCAATAGTTATTAATATATTAACTTGAGATTTTTGTAGGAATCATAAACTTAAAATTCTGGATCCGCCCCTAATCAGAATAATGATTTCAAATACGATGAGTTCTATTGGAAAGGAAAGAAAAAAGAAAATCTAAATTCTAGGATAGACATGGTGTTAATGATTGTTTCATATCTCAACTTATATAGTATAATATTAGAATCAAGATTTGAATATTATGAATTTAAATTTTACCATCGCAAGGGTCACGACATCATGTGTTGTAACTAAATTCTGAATTTAGTTTATATATATTTGATAAAATTCTTAATTAATACCAAAAGTTATTGAATTCAGTCGCTAATCTTCCAGCTATATATGTTACACGTACTCACCTAGTCTTATGGGATTCCTACTTTTTAATTTTATAGCCCATATTTCAATTTTACAACCAACTAGCCCAAAAATAATATGTTAAGATTCAACATCCAATTTCAATAGGTTCTCAAGCTTTTCAGTTAATTTTCTAATCAGTAATTATAACTCAAATATTAGTTCAACAAACCAATTCCATTTGAGTGGTGAAAATTAGATTTTTAACAAGCTTAAATATGTGGGTTTAGATTCCGAATTTGATTTTAAAAAAAAATTAAAGTGGGTATTATCTAGAATTGTTAGAAATAGTATAAGGAGGTTGTATATAAAATTTGAAGTTATTTAATGGAGATTTGGACTGATTTTGAACAAGAATTGCAACTAAAAATTGTGGAAGAAGTTCGTCTACAAACGTTTGAATAAAGGTGTATAAAAGTGTATAATAGTGTATAAGATTGTTTGTACACTCATATACACAATTATAAAATATTTTACATAATTATACAAAAAACTAATTTCCTCTTCTTCTTTGCGATTTTTTCTGAAATTTAACTCAAATCTATTCCAAATCACTTCAAATTTCACTTTTGACCTCCTTTTGATATCACCAATTCACAATAAAAACTTCCATATCTGAAAACCATAACTTCCAAATATGAAAACTTTAGCTTCGACAGTGGCGAAAAATTAGAGTTGAAAATTAGAGAGGAGAAACAACTATTTCTTCTTTTTCTCTGAGGCAGATGAACTTCCATGGTTTCACCCTAGTCCAAAATTGAACGATTAACATGGAATGTGAAGGTGTGTTGAGTAGAAAAGCAAAGGAATCTCAAAGAAAGTGGTCGATCACTTCTCTGCCTTCATTAATGAGAAAATCTTACTTTATACTCATTAATTTCAAACTATTTACCCTTTAATGCCCAGACCCAAACTATTTACTACTCCTACCCATACGTTCCAAACTATATACCCGCTTATTCTTTACCTACATTACCTTTATTTTTTTCATCCTTTCAAAACCTTCACAAACAAAGGAAATGGAGCAATATTATGGCTGTTTATGAAGGAGAAACGGGTTGAGTACAACAGAGAGGGAATTTTACAAGAAAAAGGAAAGTTCAAGAATGGTTAAAGAATTTTTGTTACATTGGATTTATCCGAGGATTGTAATAAGACTAGCATATTATTTTAGTAATTATTTTGTCTTCTTTGGGAACATAATTGTCTAAATTGGTGGCTCGGACTGGTCGGCATCAGCAGCGATATGAGATTGGTTATCACCTTATTGCCGAGTATTTTCTCGTTTATTTTTGTTTTTTCTTAATTAGGTTTTATTTGGTTTAGGGAAAGTTTGCTGAATGCTGAAGTTTGGTTTCTAAATTTCCTCTATTAGTTTTGGTGTTTGCTGAATTGGGTTTTGTCTGTTTTTGGTAAATTTTGTTGAATGTGGGAGTTTGGGTTCAAGTTTCCTCTTTTCTTCTGATTACGGTGCTTTTAATTTCCTCATAATGAGTGAAATTTGGTTGAATGTGGAGCTCCTCTGTGACCTAGTTGTCTTCCTTGTTTGGCCATATTATGAGGATTGACTGAGAGAAACGTGCAAAAGAATGTTGCTATTCTTTTTTTCTTTCATCACCTTTGTGTAATTGGTTGTGAATTTATAAAGATGATGTTTGGGTTTGGATTTGTGTGATAGAGGTGAGAGTCGTTGTAACAGTGGAAGTTTTTTCTTATGATTGTTTTGCTTGTTTCCAAGAACTATAAAGACCTTGTGAAAATGTGATGGGCATTGTTCATTCTAGGTTGCTTCTTTGGATTTTTGACTTGATTTGTTTTTATTAATAATAGATGGATCGGTACCAGAACATGTAAAAGCCAAGAGTAGAAACATCCAATGATGCAAATGAGATTCGTATCACCAGCCAAGGCCGCATGAGAATCTATATTACCTTTCTACATTGACAATTTGGACGAGGGTTGTGACGACCCGAGCCGTCGTCTCATGTGTTGTTGCTCTGTTTCCCCCATTTCATGCTTCTTCATGTTTCGTTATCGGTATGTGGTGTGTTAGAGTTGATTAGGATTGGTTTTGATGAGAAATGAGACACTTAGTCTCTTTAAGGAAAGCTTAAGTTGGAAAAGTCAACCGAATATTGACTATTGAGTTAGAGAGCTCGGATGTGATTTTCGGTTATTCGGTTAGCTTCGGGAGATAATTTGTGACTTAGGAGCGTGATCAGAAGTGATTTTGAAGGTCCGGTGTAGAATTAGGCTTGAATTGGCGAAGTTAGTATTTTGGCGAAATCCGGTTGGTAGGTGAGATTTTGATCCGAGGGTCAGAATGGAATTTCGAAAGTTGCAGTAGCTCCGTTGGGTGATTTTGGATATGTGTGTAAAATTTCAGTTGAATCGGAGATGTTTAGGTCGGTTTTTGATCGAATGACAGAGTTAAACTAGGAATTTAAGGGGTCAAATGGACTCCGATTTTGATAAATTTGATATGTATAGACTCGTGGCGAGATGAGGAATGCGGTAATGTGAGTTTTGTAATTTTTTGAGAAGTGGGCCCGGGGCTCGAGTTTTTCTAGTTTAGAGATTTTCGCTATTTCTCGATTGTTTTCGATTGGGTATTGTTCCCTTAGCATATTGTGATGTATTCGCTCTGCTTTTGGTTAGATACGACGCGCGTGGAGGCCGATTTGAGGGGGAAAGGCATCGCGAGCTAGAGATTTCACCAGTTCGAGGTGAGTAATACTTGTAAATGATATCCTGAGGGTTTGAAACCCCGGATTTGCACATCATAGTGATGTATTGAGGTGACTTGCACGCCGGATATGAGCGTGGGATAGAGCACCATTGGGGATTGTGACTTGGTCCATCCCGGTTGTTGATTTTTTCCGTGTATTTGACTGTAGCTACTTGTTATCATTATAATTTGGGCTGATTGCCATGTTTGGGCTTCGTGCCAACTATGTAAATCCTTCGGGGATTGATATTACTGTTTTAGCATATCTTGCATATCATTTGGTTTCAGTCCAAGGTTTTAAATACTGTTTTTGCAAACTCATCCATACTCCTAAATTTTGAAAACTCAAATGATATTTTAAATGATAATTCAGGCTGAGAACTACTATTTTATAAATGCCCAAGGGGCTTATGATGATTTCTAGACTGAGCATGGATCGGGTTGCGCGCCGCAGCAGTGATTTCAAAACAGTGGTAACAATGACACTGTATGATGTGACTTGAAATAGTGGTAACAATGACACTATATGATGTGACTTCAAAACAATGGTAACAATGACACTGTATGATGTAAATTGGTCAGGTAACAATGACTGACCGATCAGGTAATAATGACTGACCAGGAATATTTTTTATTCCACGAGATGGCTTGATATTGCGCTTGGGCTGTAGGAGCCCCTCCGGAGTCTGTACACACCCCCAGTGAGCGCCGTCGACGATAAACACATGGTTGGCTCGGACTGCACGCCGCAGTGGGTACCTGAGTGTACCGGTCATATGCATTGCATTGCATTCATGCATTGGTTCCTATTTGTACTACGTGTCATGACATCCAGTACTCTCATTTCAGTGGCATCCATGCTACTTCTTGCACTGTTTATCAGATACCCTAGTATTAATGGTTAGTGGAGTGTTGTGCCCGAGGGGCTGACTTATGTGCTGACTTGCATTGTCTGATTACGCATTCATTTGCTTAACAGTTGAAAAAGATATTCTCAAAAGAGGTTTTAACTGAGCCCAAATGTTTTCTAAAGGTTTTCACGGTTTTACTGATTTCTCAAAGGATTACACTATTCTTTATAGCATGATGGAGTGCCTTGCATGATTTCTGCTGCTCAGTTATTATTTACTTTTATTACTCATTGAGTTGGAATACTCACTTTACTCCCTGCACCTCGCGTGCAGTTACAGGTATTTGTTACCCGGTAGCGGGTTAGAGCTGATTGAGGGTTTTGTTATCACAGCTGAGTAAGGTGACCGCCGGCATTCGCGGCACCGAACTTCGTCCTTTGATTCCAGAGTTCATTTTATATATTATTATTGGCCCAGTAGTTGTGTTCAGTCTTCTTTAGATACTCGTGACTTGTGATACTCTGGTCGGGTTGTGTGGGGTTGCAAATACTGGTTATTATTGTCGTTAAGTTGTATTTATCTTTTCACTTATGTTTAATAATTGTTAAAGAGACAATTTGGGTTAGTTGGTTGGCCTTGTCTTCACGAGAGGTGCCATCACGACCGGGTTTGTAAATTGGGTTGTGACAAGTTGGTACCAGAGCCTAGGTTACTAGGTCTCACGAGTCATGAGCAGGTTTAGTAGAGTCTCGCGGATCGGTACGGGGACGTCTCTATTTCTCCTCGAGAGGCTACAGAACCTTTAGGAAAACTTCACATTCTTGAATTCTTATCGTGCGTCCTTGATTCGGCTTGAAAAGAAACTCTTGAAATTCCCCCCACACGATTGTATGCGCACGCGAGCGCTCAGTATTATATGTTCCTTGATGGTTTGTGATTCCCCGATCAGGGGGCAAGATGTGATCTTCGTGAGTATGTTGGGCCAGTCTGGAGGACTTGAGGCCGAATCTTGCCTATGGCTTGAACACTAAGTTGTTGATTGTGCGAGCAAGTATTTGGAACTTATATGTTCGGTATTGTTCATATTAGCCGCAATGGCGATCGGGTATTCATGTGATGAGTATGTTAGTACTGCTACTGCGAGATATATTTATATGACTTGGTAGTGACGAAGAAGTCTGCTAGATAATAGATGAACTGTTAAGTGTTTGATTCCTATTGTGATTTGATGTGTAGCCCGAATTAGGGGCACGTGAAGAATATTTTTCGTGTCTCCTGGTTGGAAAGTAAGGTGCATTACATGTGGCGGTATGAGTTCAGACTCAGGAAGACTAAATGACTGTGTAACGTATATAATGGTGGAAGGTGTGATGAAGTACTAAATTGAGGCGGAGCAGGTGGGTTATCTCCTTTGGAGTGTTCTTAAGTGGTGCGATTCTTATGTATATTGTTAGAAGATCTCTGTAAGGCCCCGTGAAATCCCTACTCAAAAACCCGGATTCCGTGGTGCCAAGTTAGGAGCATGTGTTAACAATTCATATTGTTGGATCGAATAATGCATTAAAAAGTCAAGAATAAGCTTCCAGAAAAATGCAAGAAATGCGGTCCAGAATGCGGTCGCATAATCAAAATGCGGACCGCATATCTGTCGTAGAGTGAGGCAGAATGTTAGTTAAAATTGAAGTCAATTATGCGGTCTAAATGCGGTCGCATAATCGAAATGCAGACCGCATAGTCGTCACATATTTTCCTTTGAATTTTGCGATGGTCAGTTCTGCGGTGAACTTTGCGATCATAGAATATGAATGCAGACCGCATTCTTACCGCAGACTGAGTCAGAATGTTTAGTTTTTGCGGAGCATTTTGCGGTCCATTATGCGGACCGCATGTTTACTCTGCGATCGCATATTTGACTCGAGGCTCCAATTTTCTAATTTTTAACCCGACCTCCCTATCGATATATTCGATATTATAGCTCATTTCAAGCATATCTTCTGAGACTTTTAGAGAGAGAGAGGGTCTTAGAGGTGGAAAGTGTCTCCCATCAAATTCCTCTTGAGCCTTGCTAAAACATTGAAGAAAATCAAGTGAAGACACCTAAATTTTCATTCCCAAGAGGTAAGATTCATAATCTCAGCTCTTATTTCTACACTTAGGTACATGGGCCAGTAGAGAAGTAATTCAAGAGTATAAGAATGATGTTCTCTACATGCATGTCAAACCATAGGATATTTGAAGGTAAAAAACTAAAAAGAAGGCAATTGGGGGTATAAAATGATAGAAATTTCTCACAAAAAGGGGCTAAGATCACAATGCACCTTTAGTGTTTGATGATATGCTCGAACCAAGCTAGAACTTCAGTTTCATCTCTAATTCTCGATTTAATTTGTAATTCTTACTCAATAGATCGAAGTGCTAAGAGTTCCGGAAATTGTAAAAGAGTAAGGAAAGCTTTATTGAGGTATGTATGGCTAAAACCCCTTTTTTTATTAAAATTGAGCTCTGTTGTCATTACGAAGGTATGGTAAGAGTTGAATTGGCTAGTGTATTAATTGTCATTATGCATTAATTGATTTGCATATATCTATACATATTCGTGAAGGGTGTGCCTCATTGTGAATAATGTGCCAATATTGACAATTGGATAATGATGAAAAGTATTGTTATGTGTTGAAATACTTGGGCTATAAGCCAACATTGAAACAAAGAATTATTCATGCTAGCTATGTGCTCACTTACATGTGATTGAAACTTCAATTATCCTTGATATATGTGTCTATGATCAATACTTGTAAGATGAATATTGAAAAGGGGAAACAATGTGGTGATGGTGGCCATGAGTGCCCCAGGAATTGTTATGATATGTGTGGGATAAAGATTTGAAGTGTTGACTAATGAGAATGGAGTAATGCCTCCAATGAGGTGACCTAGCCGATCGGGTCGTGATCGGACACCATGACGCAAACATGGTGGTAATGTGCTGATATTGAATTCCGGATAAGGGAAATGAATTATTGATCGAGAGTAATGCCTCCAATGAGGTGACCTAGCCGGTCGGGTCGTGGCCGGACTCCGCTCGAGATGGCGGTGGTAATGAGAATAGTGGTGAACATGTGATAGATATGCCCAAATCTATGTTGTGGAAGTTGTATGAAGGACCATATGAATTGTTTCTTTGATTTGCCCGTATTAATTGCTTGTATCTATTTGATAGTTCTTTCTAGTAAAATGGTGTTTAGTTATACATACCAGTACAATTCAAATGTACTGACGTCCCTTTTGCCGGGGGCGCTACATTCGTGTTATGATTGTAGGTGGCTCCATAGCGGATAGTGCCGATCGTGTGTAGCGGAGCATCTTTCTACTCGAAGTCTCGGTGAGCCCCTTTTTCTTACATGGGGGTTAAATGGTGTATCTTTTGTTATTACAGCTTTCCACTTTTGAGGTATAGTCGGGGCCTTGTTGATGACATAGTTATGCTTATCTGTTGTATCCTTAGAGGCTCCAAAGACACTAGTGTGGGTTATGTACGGGTGTTCGGGGAGTCCACTATATATGTTGTAATCCTAAACTTGTTATCTCTACAAACTGTAACTCTTATAGAATCCTTGAAGCTAGCTTATGTACAGTAAATCTTTGTGACATGAAATGAACCAATGATGTAGTATGCACCATGTATTCTCGTCTAAATTAATGAAAGGCATGGGTTCCATATTCATATTGATTTGGGGTAGAAAGTGTTCGGTAAGGCTTGCTCAGTCGGGTTCACTTGATTGAGTGCCGGTCCTGCCTCCCGAGGTTTGGGCGTGACAAACTCATGTGTAATTGAAGAGTACGTGTTGAAATTTGATAAATTCGGTTCGCTCTAGAGGGTGGACTCAACTGATGTGGGGATGGATGCGAGGTTTGCCGAGGATTTCAGTACTAGATGATCTGTGTTTTCACAAACTTGTAGATGAATTGAGTTTAATCTCATTATGGCATTGTGGTATAATTAGAGTAAAAGTGTTATGAGTTGTTGAGTGTGTCCTGATTGCACGGGCATGTGCTATGTTGGCTTCAGTTGGAGCGTGCGGGTGAGCCGGCTATGGCTAGAGTAAAAGAAAAATTTTGACAAAGGTTATATTATGTTCCATAGGGTATGAGAATCATGGAATGTCTAGATTTGTTGTTGGTAGAGAATGCTCGGTGCATAGAGCAGGAAGTTGCTTGGTTGTATCGGGATAAGGATCTCATTTTGCGGTATCGGGGTGCCAATAAGGCACAAGTGGTTTTGTACGTTAAGTCAGGTAATTTGCAGTTTGAATAAGAGTGAATGACTCTCAAGAATGGTTTTAATTGTGTTCAAGACTCTACAGGGAACAATCGGGTATCTTAAGGTTGTGCATGTGGTTAGAGATTGTGTTTTCATTGGAAGAGGGCAAGACTTGTGGTATTTTTATGTTAATTATGGGATCCTATATATTGGTATCTGGGAAGTAAAGGTAACGAATTCAGATTCACAGGGAGTTCTTCCGAGTAAAGTATTCTGGAACGTGATGTTCCTGGGGATATTAAGAGAGCATTCGACGGCTTATGGGTTTTAGACAGTGTGGTCTTGTGCTTGGGTCTCGTGTAGTAAACCTGGGTTAAGGCATTGTGGTGCTACAGCAAGAGGGAATATCAAGTTGATCATGAATCAGAAGGAAAAATTAAATAGATTGAATAGCTTGATAGTAGACCGAATCGGTATGGTAAGGATATGCTTAATTCTTTGTATGTGTGCGAGGTTATGAGCCCTTACAGGTATTGTGCAGCGAAGCTCTTGAGCTGTAACTGCTCAGTCAGCTTGGTTTGGATAGAAGGATTTAGTCCTGGCAGTTTAGCTTGTGCGAATGGAATTGGCAGAGATGTTCTTGTCGGGTTTTACCGTGGTTTGGAGATGAGTATATTTTCTATGGGTATGCGAAGCATGGAATGTGTAATGATTCTTCTTATAGATGGGATTGATGGAAGATCTTGGCTAGATGAGTTACAGCTCAGTTCTAAAAAGAAGTTCATAAAAAAAAATTCTTAGGCAACGGGTAGCCTCAAGTAATCAAGAAAATGGTACCGGTGAATAGGAGTGATTTGACGAGAGTATATGTCTCAGAAGAAGGGTGTCACACCTCCTTTTGGCGCTACCGCACCCCGCGATGGGCGTGGTAAAGGGAGTTTTTTCAATTAAAGGACAATCGAAATGGGATTCGTTTATTAAGAGATTCAGAGTCGCCACTTGGGAGATTTATGGTATCCCAAGTCACCGGTTGAATCCCGAATCAAGGAAAAGATTGACTCTGTATTACAGTCCGCGAACCAGAAATCCGGATAAGGA
>MU744281.1:0-10437 GCA_026770625.1 Nicotiana glauca | reverse complement strand
CGTGGTTCTAGCACGGTCGCTCAACTGTCGTATTTGGCTTATTTATCTGATTTTAACAATTATGAACTTATGTGCAAACTTTAACTCTTTACCTATTTTATTATTATTATTATTTTAACAAAGAATTGCAACGTTGTGAAAATATATCTCGAACCACGTCACGGTCAATGTACCCGTGGTTATCGACACATTTTTGACTCCGTTGAGATTTGGATTTGGGTCACATAAATATGCACCCGAATTTTAAGAAAAGTAATTTATTAAAGGCTCACCTAGAGCGACTAGCGTACCATTATTTTGGGTAAGGCCATGAAATTTTGCTAAAAGGTCCATCCCGAAGTCTAAGTTAAAACGCGTATAGAGGGCCCCGCAGTTTAGGTATTTTTGTTTGTTGAGGCTCGTCTCATTCATTATTTTTAAAAGAATTACAACATCATGAAAATGCATCCCGAACCACGTCACAATCAATGTACCTGTGATTATCGACACATTTCGACTTTGTTGAGATTTGGATTTGGGTCACATAAATGTACACCTGAGCTTAGGGAGGTAATGTTATAAAAATACACGCCTAAAGAGTCTAACGCGTTATTATTTTGGGGAAGGCCGTGCAATTCACTAAACGGCCCATCCCGAAGTCTAAGTATTTTTAATATATATACATTTATGAGGGCCCCGCAATTCGCGTTTTTATTTGGCGAGGCTCGTCTCATTTATTTTTAAAAGGACGATCCTAAAGTGACTACATTTTTTCTATTTTTGTTGTCTCAAAAGTAGAAGAAAAAGAGTCCTAGTAATTTATTACTGAAGTAAAGCATAAAGGGAGGAAAACTGCATTTGGGCCTACCTCAAAAGAATGGCCCGTCACAGGCCATGGCCCAGGCCCAATGAATACTGGATCGAAATGAGACCTGGGCCGCCTGTTTCATTCATTCAGGCCCAACGGCCTGCCACCAGGCTTGTGGTGAAATGTACCCTCAATTGGATCCAGCCAAATGCTTATTAAAGTTTCCTCAAGCTGATTGTTTGAGCACCAGTTTAGGGCTTAACATTTTTGAGACGTTAAGCTACTGATTAGCCCTTAAACACTATTAAAGATGAAGGGTAGATTAAAGTGTGACTAAACAGCGGGATCATACAATTCTGTTAATAAGAACTGATTAAGTAGTTCGAAAATCCATGCATTAAGCCTTAATCTACTGATGAATTTTCTGCAGTACAAACACAGGTTCAGCTTTAAACCTGGTTTCAAAAATCAGATGAAAATTCGACTGTTTTTGCTTATTCTTTTTAAAACAAGCATAAGTGTTGAACTGAGCAGATGCTACCTATATTGAAACTACAGCCAAACGATCTCAAATTAAAACACTCCAAATCAGTTCAAATACAGTCCAATTCATGCTGGATAAGTACATTTGAAGTAAGCCTAAACAAATACAAGTGATCTATTACTCATTCTACTGCTATAGCTTGAACATAGATCCTAGCATTTCATTTCATTTACTTCATCTTCAAAGCTTACATCGACACAAGGTTTGAATAGATACCTGGAATTTGAATTGAAATAGAGAAAGGAGAGGTCAGGAGCAGTAACACAGTAGCACAAGCAGCATAAATACAACATCAGTTTAACACAGCATTCCAAACACCAAGTTCAACCCAGGAGTGATTTAATGACCCAAAAACCAAACAAAACCCATAAGATTGAACCACAACAATACCAAGAAAAACCAGATGAACTCACAGAAACATCCAAAACCACTTTGAAACTTTCAACAAGCTAAAGTTTAATCAGAAACCAATTCAGCTGGACTCAAAGCCACTCCAGATCAGTCTAGTATACTTGAATCAGGAAAATGAAATCACTAAAGCAGGAAAAGAGTTTCAATGACACAGTGAGACTTCTAGTTACTTCTCTCTATTCTTTTCAAACTTAAACACTCTCAAAACTACCTGAACTTTTAGTGTAAAAACTCAGCCTAGACTCTCTGAGAAATAACTGTAAGAAAACATCCTACTTAAACTTTTTATCTTTGAATTCTTGTTAGAAAATTCAGCCTATTTTTCACTCTTTTTCTCTGACTTCCCTCGATTCCCAGCCAGCCTATTCAACTCTATATCTCTGGAGTTTTTATCTTAAAATTCCAGCCCTTTCTTTGTCTTAAGTGAGCCTAGTTATAGCCTAAAACAGGCCCCTAACACTGCCTGGGAATACTCAGACCTTAAGCTCCGCCCATACCCTCTAAATCCCCACTCCTATGTCTTATCTTGATTCAAGTTAACTTGGTTCCCCACACTCGGTTCCTTATTGTTTCAATCAAAGGTCATGGGGTATTAAATAAATCCCATGCTATTATGTTTGGTCCCCCATTGATATTAAACTAATGGTATTTAAACAACCACTTGGCAGACCCTTAAGTTAGTCTTAATTACAACCCTGTTAAATTCCAATATTACCCCTTGACCCCATGTATATTACTGTCCTGCCTGACCCTTGTTAGCCTGTTACTCAAACCCTATAAAAATCCAAACCTGTCAATAAACTAGAAAATAGCATAAACAAAAAGGGAGGAAAATACCTCAAGTGCTCAGAAACAAACAACTAGGCTTGAACTCAGACTCGGGCCTTTTAAGGTCGAACGGACCTTAATCGAGTGTTCTCAACTGAGAACACTTCGACTAAGGTCCATTGGACACCCAAATTCCTTTTATTTCAGACAGAAACTAGGCTTTGGTTTTCTAGGGTTCCTGGGGTTTGATTTGGGGTTCGAATGTTTCTAGTCAGATCTGAACGGAACCAAAGGCATTTAGGGTATGAGAGAGGTCAGGGGGAGGTCTGTTATGAGTTTGGGCTTGGTTGTGGTAAGCTAAAGTTTTGCTCGAATCTTCAAATGAAGATTCGAGACGATGGAGAATGATTTGAGGCCAGCGGTTAACAGATCCGTAACCAAGGTGGTCAGGTGGCTTAGGGGTGTTGATTTGGGGTTAGTTAGACGAACTAGGGTTCTAGACTGATTCTTCGATCTGATATTCGAAGAAGACGGTGATGATTCGAGGATAATGGAGGCTGGATTTGGCAAGAGGAGGGCATGGTGGTTCAGGGGTGTGAATATGGGGTCGTTTGGTGACTGACCGCCGCCGTAGGTGATTTTCGGCGGGCGGTCAGCGGCGGCGTTACATGGTAGGTCTGAGAGATGATGGGAACGAGGGGGTTTGGGAATGGAGATGGGTATAGGGGTATTGTGGGAGGTTTGATATAGTGAAATTGAGCGAATTAATCTGAGTCGTTGGATGATGAGAGCCAACGGTCAAGATTAAGTCACTTAAGCCGAACGGGGTCGATTTGATTGAGCGGTGGACCGGTTTATGGGTAAACGGGTCAGGTCGGGTTTGGTTAAGGGTTGAGGGATGGGATCTGGACCGTTGATCGAGTGAGATCAACGGTCAGGATGGGGTGTAATGGGAACGACGTCGTTTGGACGCCTGTATTGCCAGGCCAATTGGACCGGGTAAAAGGGTGTTGAATTGTGCTGGTTTGGGATGGGCCTGGTCCAATTTTCACTTTAATTTTGCTCTTTTTATTTTTCTTTTAATTCCTAATTAACAAAAATTCTACAATAAATTGTAAAACCAAAAATTAACTTAAAAATATTAATTAACCCTTAACAATAATTAACAGACAAGATTTGACACCAATTAGAAACGAAAATCATGCAATTGTACACTTATTGACAAAAATAGAACAAAATATGTATTTGTTCTATTTGACAAAAAAATACAAAAATATATGTTACATGCTTATTTAGGATTTAATTGTGCTACATGGGGTTATGACCCTTCGGGGTAGATTCAGGTACTCTATTCCTATGATGTGAGACGAGGTCTCAGCTTTGTGTTGTAATGGTATTGATGAGCGTGAGGTACAACCCTTTCGTTTGAGTTATTTGTCATGATTTGAGTATGTTCAGACCGTCCCTCAGTGGTGCGTGTATTATGCAAGTTGTGGCTTAGGCCTATGTTGAGGCGTCATATCACCAGAGTGGTGTGTTGGATTCGAGGTGATCGTTGGAGTCATTAATGAATACGAACAGATTTGATTTCACCTTGTTGGAAGGATAATATCGAGGTTCAGTTCGGAAGTCTGCTGTGGTATTAGTCAAAAGGGAAGTGGCTTCATGAATGGTCGATCTGAGAAATAGCTACGGTTTGCTGCGTGTTTCACTTATCGTTAGCAGTATATGAAAGTGTTGGAATGAGACTTTAGCTAAATAAGAGGTTTTCTATCGGTATTTGGTTGTTGTGGGTGACTGCCGTGAATAGAGTCTATCGTTTCAAGTGTTTGGATTATGTGGTATATCATATGGTTCCACCTGAGGTTGCAGGTATGGTTTATTACAGCTGGTTCAGGTTTATTCTGAATATTGACTTGAGGTTCTGATTTTGAGTATGACTTCGGGAAGTGCAACGTGGTTCTACAGTTTATGGTTTAGACGGACTGTGAAATTTTAGCTATATGGTGCTATCGGACCTATGCGAGATGGGGTGACGAGGGATCACCCCGGGTATATGCTTGGTAAGGTCATTCAGCTATTGGGTTGCTTCTAGTAAAATTCTGGGTACGCTCGAGGACGAGCGTTTGTTTAAGTTGGGGAGGATGTGATGACCCGACCCGTCGTATCATGTGTTGTAGCTCCGTTTCCCCCATTTCATGCTTCTTCATGTTTCGTTATCGGTATGTGGTGTGTTAGAGTTGATTAGGATTAGTTTTGAAAAGAAATGAGACACTTAGTCTCTTTAAGGAAAGCTTAAGTTGGAAAAGTCAACCGAATGTTGACTATTGAGTTAGAGGGCTCGGATGTGATTTTCGGTGATTCGGTTAGCTTCGGGGGATGATTTGTGACTTAGGAGCATGATTAGAAGTGATTTTGGAGGTCCGGTGTAGAATTAGGCTTGAATTGACGAAGTTAGTATTTTGGCGAAATCCGATTGGTAGGTGAGATTTTGATCCGAGGGTCGGAATGGAATTTCGAAAGTTGCAGTAGCTCCTTTGGGTGATTTTGGATGTGTGTGTAAAATTTTAGTTGAATCGGAGATGTTTAGGTCGGGTTTTTGATCGAATGCGAGTTTCGGAAGTTTTGGTTGAACTTAGGCTTTGATTTGAGGAAATTTGATGATTCTGATGTTAACTATAGTGTTTTGACGGTTCGAGCAAGTTTGAGTAAGGTATTGGATCATGTCTGTGCTTTTGGTTGAGGTTCCAGGGGCCTCAGGGTGAGTTCGGGTGGTTAAACGGAAGGTTTTTGGAGTTTAATTGCAGGTTCAAGTTGCTGGTATCTGTTGGTTTCGCACCTGCGGTTGTGGGACCGCAGGTGCGGTCTCGCTGAAGCGGTTTGAGGAGCGTGGAAGCGAAAAACTTGGCCCTTGCCAGGTTTCACAGAAGCGGGATTAGGATCGCATAAACGGTCCCGCGAATGCGATTGGGGACGCATAAGCGAAAAAGTGGCCTTAAGTTAAAAGTCCGCAAAAGCGAGAGCTGACCGCATAAGCGGAAGTCACAAAAGCGGTATTTGATCCGCAGAAGCGGATATAACTGGCAGTTAAGTGGGATTTATCTTCTTCGCGAAATTTTTGAAAGAGTAACATTTTGGACTCCGAACCTAGAGAACTTTGAGGTTATTTTGAAGAGAGTTTCGCGGGCTTTCATCAGATATGGATTCTTGGACTTAGCATACGTTCTTATGGTGTAAAATCATGGATTAACACTGAAAACCCAAGGAATTAAAGGTTAAAAATGGAGGTTAGGGCTTGAAACTTAAGAGAGTTAAACTAGGGATTTGAGGGGGAAAATGGACTCCGATTTTGATAAATTTGATATGTATAGACTCGTGGCAAGACGAGGAATTCGGTAATGTGAGTTTTGTAATTTTTCGAGAAGTGGGCCCGGGGCTCGGGTTTTGTTAGTTTCGAGATTTTTGCTATTTCTCGATTATTTTCGATTGGGTATTGTTCCCTTAGCATATTGTGATGTATTCGCTCTAATTTTGGTTAGATATGACGCGCGTGGAGGCCGATTTGAGGGGCAAAGGCGTCGCGAGCTAGAGATTTCACTGGTTCGAGGTAAGTAATACTTGTAAATGATATCCTGAGAGTTTGAAACCCCGGATTTGCACATCATAGTATTGTATTGAGGTGACTTGCATGCCGGATATGAGCGTGGGGTAGAGCACCGTTGGGGATTGTGACTTGGTCCGTCCCGGTTTGTAAGGCCCCGGAAAAATTTTGCTAAGTAATCTAGGATTTCGTGGTGCCACATAGGCTAATTATAATATTTTATGTGCTATTAACATGGTGTACATCAATGGAATTTGGTAAATATATGTATATGTCCTATGGTAAGTAATTTGGGGTCCAAGGAAAGGCCTAAGTCTAAGGAAAATTGGAAAAGTTCATAATAGGCTAAGATTCCAAAGGTACTTGCACAAGTCCCCACTTTGAACAAGCATATATAAATATGTATAATGTTTTATGTGATGAATAACTTATCAAATGAAAGGTCTTTGAGTCTGGTTTCCAACTCTTCAAACCGTTCGTCATTTGGACATTCCTACACACTGTTATGATCAAATTACCAAAGGCTGGAAAATGCTATCTTCTGTCACATCTGCGACCGCATTCCTGTCGCATTGTTGACTCTACGGTTGCATTTCTGTCGCAGACTAGGCCAGTGTAGCCCAGTTTTGGGCGCCGTTTTGCGGTGCATAATGCGGCCAAAATTCGCATTCTGCGGTCCATTTTTCTATAGCAGAATTGATATCGGAGGGTTAATTTTTTAATTTTTATAACCCGACCCCATTTCAATATATAGCCTTTGGGGCTTCATTTGGGGTCATTTTCTACTGATTTTAGAAAGAGGTGAGAGCATTTTAGAGAGAGAAGGAGGAACCCAACATTTAAATCATCCAAACCTTGCATCAATCTACAAGAATCAAAGAACCCAATCACAAGATGTTCATCTAAGAGGTAAGATTCTATGCCCTAGGTTTTAATTTCGAGTTTGGAGTATAAGATGGGTTATTGAGGTATGATTCTTGGGTGTATTAGTATTGTGTATACATGCATGTACAACTTAGGTTTATTGGATGATTGTTTAACATAGATAAGTAAAGATTTGGTTGGGGAATGAAGGAAAATCTTGAAAAAAAGAGATTTGAGATTAAAATGCTCAAATGAGCTAGAACTATGAATATCTTTCTAATTTGTGTTCAATTTTGCTATGTCTAAAAATATGTTGAAGTTGATTGAATTTCCGGAATATCGTAGTAATTAAAGGAAAGATCAAGAAAGGTATGTATGGCTAAAACCCCCTTTTTATTAGAAGTTGAGCTTTGTCGTCATTTACGAAAGTATGGTAAAAGTTGAATTGGCTAGTGTATTGATTGTTATTACGCATTAATTGATTTGCATGTATCTATACATATTCGTGAAGGATGTGCCTCAATGTGAATAATGTACCAATCTTGACAATTAGAAAATGATGAAAAGTACAGTTATGTGTTGAAGTATTTGGGCTATAGGCCAACATTGAAACAAAGAGTTATTCATGCTAGCTATGTGCTCACTTACCTGTGATTGCAACTCGAATTATCCTTGATACATGTGTCTATGATCACAACTTGTAAAATGAATATTGAAAAGGGGAAACGATGTGATGATGGTTGCCATGAATGCCCCAGGAATTGTTATGATATGTGTGGGATAAAGATCTGAAGTGTTGACTAATGAAAATGGAGTAATGCCTCTAATGAGGTGACCTACCCGATCGGGTCGTGATCGGACACCATGCCGCACACATGGTGGTAATGTGCTGATATTGAATTTCGGATAGGGGAAATGAAATATGGATTGAAAGTAATGCCTCCAATGAGGTGACCTAGCCGGTCGGATCTTGACCGGACTCCGCTCGAGATGGCGGTGGTAATGAGAACAGTGATGAACATGTGACAGAAATGCCCTAATCTATGTTGTGGAAATTGTATGAAAGATTATATGAATTGCTTCTTTGATTTGCCCATATTAGTAGTAAATTCAAATGTACTGACGTCCTTTTTACCGGGGGCGCTACATTCATGTTATGATTGTAGGTGGATCTATAGCAGGCACTCCAGTCCACCGGCAGTAGCACCTCCTCCACTTTCCGTCAGCTATATGGGTGAGCCCCTTTCCCCTCGGGGCCCAGCGTGGCTTAGGCCGCTGTTCTTCTCGGAGTATTATTTCTGTACTTGTGTAAGGTATAGCCGGATCCTTGTTACCGACATTTCTGTATTATTCTTCAGTTATATTTAGAGGCTCCATAGACAGGTTGTGGGTAGTGTCGGGTATTGGAAATTAAAATAGAAATATTGATGTTTAGCAATGATGTATATAACTTATAATACCCTTAAAGTGGCGAAATGATGTTGCTAACGAAACTGAAATGGAAATCGTTAATTATATGTTGATAGAATTCGATTAATGGAGTATATCCCTTATTTAATTATGAGTTGGGTTGGGTAGTATGTATGAAACCTGCCAGGCTTGCTCAGTCGGGTTTACTCGGTTCAGTGCCGGTAGCGCTGCTCAGATTTTGGCGCGTGACAAACTTGGTATCAGAGCCTAAGGTATTAAAGTGTCATAGGATGTCTCGGAGCCGTTTCTAGTAGAGTCCTTCTTATCGGTGTGTTGTCGACCGCATCTATAAGTTGGAGGCTATTCGGACATTTAGGAATTTCACCCTTCTTTGATACTCCAATCATGCAATAGAGCTAAAGTTAGGGAGCTAATTTTCTCTCTAAGTCTTATTCTCAAGATTGGTAACCTTGATGCCATAATCCTTGAATTTTAGGCATGTAAGGAGGGATTGATCCCACCATTGAGTCCGAGTGGATTGCCCAAGGACTTGTTAAGAGAATGTATTGAGATGTGGATGGATTGGTAAAACATATCGCTAAGAGGGGAGTGTCCTTGTCCCTATTGATGTCTCTGCACTATCAGATCATATGTTTTATCAGTATGTTACCTATGTACGTTAGGGATGTAGAGTCGAGGGGTATCGATTAAGCTATTGCCCTATCAACCTAACATCGTTAAGTGAGTCGAATCAGAATTTCTACTCGTTGTATATGTACATCCATATTGAAGAGTTCTCATAACCGTGGTCTTACCAAGATGTTGAATAACAAAACATTTCGTGTATCGACTCTTTGAACAAGACGCACTATTCATGAATCTACTCCTTTGTGAATTCTCTTATTTACATTCTTGCGGAATTAAGTTTTATAATTATGACTTTGAATTTAGTTATAACTCTAGGATTGATATTTCCCACTTTCTTTTCCTAAAATTCTCACCAAGGGATTATATCTGATGAATTTCTTATAGAATCTTTTTATTTAAATGGACAAAATCTACTCGCTTGTGCCTATACATGCACCGTCGTAAAGTTTACCTATGTGGTGTCAAGTTCCATACAAAGCATCCCGGCATTGTAATCTGTCTCGAGTCACTCTTTTACTCAGTTGTGTATATGGCTTATATGGTTTGAACAGTCAATCTACTCTCTTACGAACATCATCATTAAATCTTCTCACTTCCGAGTAACATAAGAGTGTACCTTAACACATCACATGAGTGCATGTCAATAGAAATGGTCACTGTGTGCATGAATATAAAGTCTCTCTGAAAATTGAGATCCTCTCGTCCACATCATATGAAGATCATGTGTCACCATAACTTTTGTGTCCACTTGGGACATCCCGCATTGAGTAGCTCACCTTGTCCTAGTATTATTATTGCTCGTGGCATGGTCGTATATTGCAGTTGGGGCCTAATACAGCAGAAGCGTGTCCAACTTATGACAAATGTTTATCTCCTCTTTTCACCTCTATAACATGTGTTTAACTGTGTTCTCTAGTTAGTGAATTCATGGTGCTAGTTTTCCCACATTTGTTCGATAACCACGAGAGAACATATCCTTCTATGAGTCATTGTGACACTCTCTGCCTCGTAAGGACCCTTATTGGGCTTTCCGTCAAGACCAAGCACACCTTTGGGGGTTATTATAGCACAATGCCAGTTTCTCATGTTTTTCTGTCTTCCATTAGCATCTGGGAAGTTCTCAAGTTAAAATCTATGAAGAACTTATTAGGAACATCAGTAAACCCTCCATGGTTATTCTATACTTTCTCATTGGGTTCCCGTATCACTTCAAGTTCATCAAAGGTTGATAGCATGTCGCAATTGCTGAGATCCAATGATCTCCTCTCGATAATGGATTACCTACACATGTGCCAGTCCAATGATCTTCTTATCAGTCTAACTCTTGCATATAGGTTTTGGGTTGACCAGGGAGAAATACACCTATTAACACATTCATATGTCAAAGCCTTTCTCTCAGTCAAG
>MDKF010374733.1:0-12082 GCA_026770625.1 Nicotiana glauca | reverse complement strand
TAACCCGGTTCCTCCAAAGGGAACGAGAGTTGTTTTGTCCATAATGTCGTAAACCCGATTCCGCCCCTTTAGGGGCGGTGAAAAAGGGGGCATCGACAAGGTTACGATTCAGTTCTGAACGGAAGGTAATAAAATTCTTGGGCAACACGGGCAGTTCCATACAATTAGAGAAATGAGCTTTAGATAATTAGAGAAAGGGTCTTCGAATGATTAAGGAAATGGTATTGCTAATTCGGGGTGATTGACGAGGGTATATATTTCAGAAAAAGGCAATGTGATTAAGTTGATAGTACTTCGATAGTACTACGACACTTTTTTGTTAGATTGACTGCTGATATTCGAGCTTGCTTGGTGGCACAGAAGAATTTTTTGAGTATCTCTCGTGGAATAATTGGGTAGGCATGGTGATTCGTGGGCTATATGGAGTTGAAGACTGGGATTCCTCGTGTTCAAGCTATGTTTTAGTTATGGGTCGCATATATCAGCACTGTTTAGCGACTATCGGGGTTTGGAGACCAAGTGGATCTTTTGTTGCTTGGTAGGTCAGATTTTGGACTTGATATTTGGTGCAGATTGGTTGTCTCCGTACTGTGTTATTCTGGGCTATTGTGCTAAGGCGGCACTGTTGGCTATGCCGGGAATGCCACAGATTGAGTAGCAAAGTTCAACGGATTATGTTCTTGGTAGAGTGGTTTCATATTTCAAAGACCCAGCGGAGGGCTAGGAAGGATTGTCGGCCTTGTTTGGGATGTATGTCAGTGTAGAGGCTCCTCATATTAATTCAGTGTCGGTGGTGAGGAACTTTTCAGAAGTGTTTCTTATGGCCGGGCATGTCACCAGGCAAGGTTGTTGATTTTGATATTAATTTGATGTCGGGCACTGTATCATATGGCGCCGGTAAAGTTAAAGGAGTTGAAGGAGTAGCTTTAGGATTTTCTTGATAAGGAGTTCGTTGGTAGGCCAATGTGGATGCGTGTTCTAATTTGAGTCGGCTTGGTTGGCTCCGGATTGTTATTGAAGAATGCGTTGATTCGATTGTTATTGAGATTATTATTAATTTGGGGAGGTCTACGAGTTACGTTTCTATGTTGCGAGGTATTATGATTTGTTGGTTATAGGCACATATGGTGTGGTTCTATTGGGTTCTCATAGTGGAAGTCGAGCGAGAAGAGTAATTAGACCGTTTCTTATTGGTGCGTGTATTGTGCAAGTTATGGCTTAGGCCTGTATTGATGTGTCATGTCACCAGAGTAGTGTGTTGGATTAGAGGATATCATTGGGATCATTAACGAATACGAACATATTAGATTTTTAGCATTTTGGAAGGATAATATCGAGCTTCGGCTCAGAAATTTGTTGTGGTATTTGCCAAAGGAGAAGTGGCTTCATGAATGGTTGATCTGGGAAATGGTTATGGCTTACCGCGTGCTTTAGTTATCATTGGCAGTATATGAAAGTGTTGGGATGAGACTTTAGTTGATAAGATTTTTTCTATCGGTATTCGGGTGTTGTGTGCAGCTGTTGTGATTAGAAGTTATCACTACAAGTGTTTGAGTTATACGGTATATCATGTGATTGCACCTAAGATAGCAGATATGGTTTGTTACAGCTTATTCAGACTTATTCACAGTATAAATGTGAGATTCTGATCGTATCGATGATTTTAGAAGTGGAAATGTGGTTTTATGGTTTATGGGCTAGATTGGGTTGCGAAAATTCAATTACAATATGTTATCAGACCTATTTGAGATTGGGTAACGTGGGATCACCCCGGGGTATATGCATGGTAAGGTTATTCAGCGATTGGTTGACTTTTAGAACAATTTTGGGCACGTTAGATGACGAACGTATGTTTAAAAGGGGGAGGATGTAACGACCCTACCGGTCGTTTTAAGCTTTTACACGTTGATTGTCAGCTCTCGGGTAGGATTTTCCCCGTGTGGTGTATTATGACTTATGGAAATCGTGGATTTTGGTTTTCAGGGTAATCAGAATGAATTTGGAAGAAACAGTTCTCAGTTGAAGCTTGAAATTTGAAAGGTTTGACCAAGATTTGACTTATTTGTATATAAGCTCAGATCGGAATTTTTATGGTTTGGTTAGCTTCGGGAGGTGATTTATGACTTAGGAGCGTGATCGGATTGTGTTTTGGAGGTCCATAACTAATTTAGGCTTGAAATACCAAAAGTCGAATGTTTGAAGTTTCCGTTCCGATAGTGAGATTTTTATATAAGGGTCGGATTCCGAAAGTTGGAGTAGCTCCGTAGTGTTGAATATCAAAATTTCAGGTCATTCAGACGAGATTTGATAGATTTTTTTATCGAAAGCATAATTTAAGAGTTCTTGGAGTTTTTAGGCTTGAATCCCATGTTAAATTGGTGATTTGATGTTGTTGTGAGCGTCCCGAGGTTTTGAACAAGTTCTAACGATGTCAAGGGATGTGTTGGTACAATTGGTTTGAAGTCCCGAGGATTCGGGTGAGTTTCGGGTAGGTTCCGAGATGTTTTAGGCCGAAAAGCATAGCTGTAGAAAGTCCAGAAGGGTTGCAAGCCTCGAAACTAACCAGCGCGGTCCACAAAAAATGAAGTGCGGCCGCGGTAGGTGCTGTGCGGACCGCACAAAATGCAGTGCGGCCGCGGTGAAGAACATTTCACGGGTCCTACTTCGGAAGCTCATTTCTTTTGATCTACTAAGAATTTTGAGATGATTCAAAAAAAAAAGTTGTAGCCCTTCGTGTCTAGTTTCCAAAAAGGTAAAGTTATCACAATTTGGACATATGTAGCGAAATTTATGGCCAAAATACTGAAGCTTATCACTGCAATCAAAAGTTGTGCGGCCATAGTCATTTTTGTGCATACCGCACTGGGTTTGTGCGGAACGCGGTCATTTTTGTGCGGTCCGCAGAGGTGAAAATCCATGGGGTACTCTATAAATACGAGCTGTCACACCTTCTTTTTCTGAAGCGCTTTTACGGCTTTTTACTACACCCCGGGAAGAGATATAGTAAAGAAAGGAGTTTTTCCACTTAAAGGACAATCGAAACGGGATTCACTTTTTATTTAAGATTCAGAGTCGCCACTTGGGAGATTTATGGTGTCCCAAGTTACCGGTTTGAATCCCGAATCGAGAAAATTTTTGACTCTGTTTAACAGTCGCGAACCAGAAATCCGGGTAAGGAATTCTGTTAACCCGGGAGAAGGTGTTAGGCATTCCCGAGTTCCGTGGTTCTAGCACGGTCGCTCAACTGTTATATTTGGCTAAATTCTGATTTTATACATGTCAACTTACAGTGCAATTTTAAATTTATTTACTGCTTTTTATCAATTATTGTTCATTTTAAGAAAATGAACGTCGTTTAAGAACATGTTTTCGGATCACGTCATATGAAATGCACCCGGATCCTCGACATATTCTTATCCAATATTTTCGGATTTGGATTTGGGTTGCATGAAATGCACACCCGTATTAGGAAGGTAAAATTATTAAAGATCGCACCTAAAGCGGCTAACGTATTGTTATCTTTTGGGAAGACCGTGAAATTTGCTAAACGACCTATCCCTAATATTAAGTATTTTTAGTAAGTAACTAATAAGGGCCCCGCAATTGTGTATTTTTGATTTGGCAAGGCTCATCTCATTTTTATTTATTAAAGTCCAAACTAAAGTAGCTAAATTTTCTATTTTTTGTCTCTAATGGTCGATTAATTCATGAATATAAATTCGAATCTCGAATTCAAGTCCGAATTCAAACAAAAGGAGGAAACCTTCTAGCTTGAACCCGCTACCTAATTCAAAATTCAATTTCATATTTATGGATTAATTCTCCCTATCACTAATTATTTTTCAAAAAGATTTTACTCAACTACAACAAACTACGAATATTCGTAATTGTGTTTCCTTACATTGTAATTATTTAGAAAGAGCTATGGTTACAAAATGGACGATAAGCTTGCTTAAAAAAAATGATTCTGTTTTGCATCTTAAAACAAAAGAAATTGCGCAGATTCACACATGATTAACAAAAATGGCTACTTAGTACAAGCTTACTGGCACTACCATATTCAATTAACAGAATTAAAGTTGTATTACCAGTTAGTAAGTACAATAACAAATAACCATATTTGTAGTTTCAGTGTGTTGCATTAAGGCTTCCATGGATGTTCCAAACACAAAGACCTGATTACTCTAGATCAATACAAATCTATAGAACTTGGATATTATTGAACACAATTCCTCAAATATTCCGCCAAACTTTCTTAACAGTCATTTTGTTTTACATTCTCGATTTTTCCAACCAAATCTCAAACACAATTTGATGGTTTATTGAATACAAAAGCAAAAGGCCCTTTTATAGTCTTCTGGCCCATTCACAAAGCATGTTATATGCATTAACTCATTATCAGTTGTTGTACTAGCTCTTTCAGCTATGAAATACTTTCGTCACATTTTTTATGCTTCTTAGCAGTATTATCTCAAAATAGTTATAGATTTCCAGCCAACAAACATAAGGTTCATATCTGACCACTTAATACTAAAGTTAAACGAGTAATACACTACCAAATCTAAGCTAAGGATTAATAGACTATCAATTTACACAATCCACCTTAATCAGTCCAATTATACATTCAGAATCAAGTATGAGTGAAGGTCAGAAATCGAATACAATAATTCTTTGTCCTCACTTTCTCCACATTAAGTTGAACTACACAGAACCAAATCAAACTACAATAAGTACATATGAGCACGTACATAAAAGCAAAATTTATTACAAACTGTTCATTCAATCAGTACATAAAAGCATGTAATGAACTAGTGAAAATTAAAAAAAAACTTCATTGTAAATCAAGCAGCCATTGCGATTCCAATTTTCCAATTCATGGAGAGCAGTTACAGCAAAAATAAGTTGAAATGTGTACCTGGAAATTATAAACGTAAGAAGAAGAGGAGGAAATCAACAGCAATTACAGCAACAGAGCCAACAGTTAAATTTCAACAGCACATGATTTTTTCAAAATCAAATTTCTTCAATCATCAACCAAAATTACAGCAACAAGAGCAACAACATTCAAATGATCAAAATGACTTAATTGGAACTTAAATCCATTCGAAATCAACTACATTTGACATTAAACTGAAGACTTCAATGGATTAGTAACTATTTTTGGATTTGCTATTGATTTTTCTAATATTTTTGGATTTTTTGGATGGAATGCAGATTTGGAAGAGGAATTGGGGTCTGAAATTTTTGATTTCAGATATGGAATTGAACAGATATTTTTGGGGAGAATTTTTAGGGTTCCAAAAATTGTTGTTCAAGGCATAGTGATGCCTTTTATATGCACCATTGAGGGGCAGAATGTTCTGGACATTTTATTCATTTTTCCTCCCATTTAATTTCAGATATTGCATATTAAACCTTCAATTTCTAACTTGTTCCTCAAGTTAATACCCTAAGTTTATTGAATTCTACACTAAAGTCCTATTCTAGAAGGTTCTACACTCCTTACAATTCCTGAACTACCCTTACTTCTTTTTAGAAATTACTAAATCTAATTAAACTACCCTTTTCTATGCCTAAAATGCCCTTGATTACTCTCTGAAATTACTGACCCTATCAAACAAACTATTCTAAGTAAAATTTAATTGTGGTTAGCCAAAAAATGATTTATTCAGCTATATCCAATCAACCAAACCTTTACTACTAAACTGAATTAAAGAACAATTAAACCTACTAATCAAGCTGACAGAATACTAATTTAATCCAATTAAAATCTAACAATATTCAGAACAGAATTCACAAACACATTTAAACTAAAGTCTAGAATTACTAAACCAAAACTAAAGAAGGAAACACAATCACCTACAGATATTTACAGAAATCAATTATTGCCGAAGTCAGAACTAAACTTGAAATTAAAATGAGTAAAACCTAATCGAATCGAATTATACTAACTAAATAGAACTAAACACTGAAACGAATCAAAATACTCTAAACCTAGAATTGTAACAGAAGCAAGAACGATTAGAAACAGATAAAAATTAAACAATTAAAATACACAAACCCACTAATAAGAAACGAGATTAAAAAAAATGAAAGAACAAAACAGAGAAGGAAAACTTACGGCTAAAAATCTTCACTCGACCAATTCATCGAACTTGGATTTTAATTGACATTATATGTTTGTAAAACATATGGTGTCAATTAGAAATCAACTCGACGCCTTAAAATTCCCCAGAACAAGTTTGAACCCTGAGCCCTAGATCCTCAATCCATCCTGTTCCTTTAAGATTCGAAGTTTTTTGGCTTGTGTTTCAGGTTGAGGGAGTCGAAGAGACTATAGGGTCCAATTTTGAGCGTATTCGGCCAACATAGCATTTTGGACAGATCTTCAAATTGATGTTCGAAGCAGTTGATGATGATTCGAGGGAAACGGAATGTAGATTAGGCATGAGGAGGATGAGAGGAGCTTGGGGTGTTCATGGGGTGGGGTTTGGCCACCGGCGGCTAAGGATTTTAGGGCGGCGGCTATTTAGGGTTCTTGAGCGATGAGGATTCTAAGGGGGGGGAGGATTTAGGGCAGTTATATATTTAGAAACCTAGGATGTTCACGCCCGTTAGATCAAGAATCAAAGGCTGAGATTAAACGCATAAACGACGTCGTTTGGGCTCCTTCCGAAGCGGACCGGATTTGGAAAATTGGGTTGGTCTGAGGCGGTCTAAAGGGTTTGGGTTGGGCAAATTAATTCAAAGAGGGCCTAAATGAGTAGCCCTTTTTTGTGGTTTAACTTTATTTGTTTTCTTCTTTTTTCATTTTTATTCATTTTCATTTTTTATATTTTGTATATTTTTACTTTGTATTTTCTGATTTTTTGTAAAAATTAAAACAAAACCTAATTAACTTCTAAAATTATTTTAAAGATCGATTATTAATTAAAAAATACAACAATTATCAATTAAAATGGCCTAAGACTATATTTTTTTTTCTCTTTAAATTGTTCTAAGAATGAATTAATACCAACTTAATGCTAAAATGAAATTAAAATCCTAAATACAAATGCATATTTTGTATTTTTATATGACTTAACATGCACAAATAACAAGCAAACAAATAACACAAAATTCACAAAAATTTGTAAAATAAATAAAAAATCTTTTGTTTGAATTTTATGGGAATAATTCATATATAGGGCAAAAATCACGTGCTCACAGCTGCCCCTCTTTGCTCGGAAACACGAAGAGTTTTCGTGCAAAGATAAGTGAGCCGAATACGAGCAATTTTTGCCCGTTCGAGTATTCCGTTGTGAAGCATTTTGAAAGATTTTGACTGCACCCTGCTTCAGAGGTTGCCTATATATCCCGGGCCAAACAGGAATCAATGCAGTATAGTTCAGGAAGGTTTGGTAGCTTGGATTACCATGAGCTGTGATTTCACTGTTGTTGTTGTTGTTACTGCTCGCTGACCTCCTCATTACACCATGTTAAGATAAAAAGAAATTAGCCTAAGCTATGAATTATAAAAAGTCCTATCTATGTCTTCAAACTTGTTCTTGTGTTGCCTTGAACTTGTATCTTGTGTTCTTCCAATGGAATTCTTGTTGTTTCCTTGGCGATATTCTACCATCCCTCCTGATGTTGCTTGACTACTATAATTTGAAATATGTATCCATTCTTCAGGTGGGCTCCTGTTTGTGATTGCTTGAAAAGGTATTCCCTTGTTCTCCAGGTGGGCTCCTGCTTGCGATGCTTGGAAAGTATTCCCTTGTTCTCCAGGTGGGCTCCTGCTTGCAACAAAATGGACAAACAAAGAAAATTTTCTGCCCCAGTCTGTTGACTGGGCATATCATACTAATATTAAAATTTAAAGGCTAAGATTTGGATTGTACTTCCCTTGTTTTCCAGGTGGGTGCCTGCTGCTGAAACTTGAAAAGTATTCCCTTGTTCTCCAGGTGGGCTCCTGATTGCTGAACTTGAAAAGTATTCCCTTGTTCTCCAGGTGGGCTCCTTCTTGCTGATTTTGAAAAGTATTCCCTTGTTCTCTAGGTGGGCTCTTGCTTACAACAACCATACAAGACAAGAAAAATTTTCTGCCCCAGTTTGATAACTGGGCGAGTTGTGTTACTGAATGTTAACTTGAAAGATAGGACTTGCATTATAATTCCCTTGTTCTCAAGGTGAGTGCCTGGCTGCTGCGCTTGAAATGTATTCCCTTGTTCTTCAGGTGGGCTCCTGCTTTCTTACTTTGGAAAGTATTCCCTTGTTATCCATGTGGGCTCCTGTTGCATTTGAAAGTATTCCCTTGTTCTCCAGGTGGGCTCCTGACTACTGAACTTGAAAAGTATTCCCCTGTTCTCCAGGTGGGATCCTGAAAAATTCTTTCTGCCCCTGTTTTAATCAAAGAAAGATTTGTTAATATAAAAATGGTGGTTAGCTGCTGGCATTCTTGTTGTCCATGCTCCCACTTCCGACTTTGCTCCGACTTGCTTCTTTGGACTGACTTCCCGGTTAACTTTTAACTCTTTGATCTTTATGACCCAAATGTTTTACCTCGCGCTACTGTTTTGGTGTTTTTATTCCCTTCTTGTGAAACTTTGCTTCTCCTTACAATTATCTGATTACCCTTCTTGATAGGACCTGCATTGGTCCTTTGTGTTTTACTTTCTTTTGATATATCCTGATCTCGTTGTGCCATACAATTGGGAAGCTGGTAGTTAGCTTTGACTGAAACGTCTTATAGATAGACTTCAAGAGAAATGAAATGCAATTACCTCGAAAATTTTGAGGATAGAAAGACTCCGAAAAGAGAAAGAGGATAGGACTTATTTGAGTGGGAAGGCTGATTCCATCGATCGTGCCATGCATTTTGGATTAACCAGCCTAGTCTGTCCAGCCAGTCAACTGTCAATTGCCACATTTGTTGTTCCATACTTTCACAATCTGACTTTCACCAAAACCCAAACCTTGCTTGTTTTGCCATGGTTTCAAACACCTTCTAACCACATACTTTCTTCATTTGTCCAGTCTGAAAACTTACTTTTCGCCCTACGGTGCCCGTGAGGGTTTTCACCAATAAAAATCTCTCATTTTTAATATCTCTCAACTCACATCGCCTTATGGTGTCCGTGAGGTTTTCACCAATAAGAGTCTCTCATTTTTTAATATCTCTGTTTCTGGTACCAAAGTGTTGTCCACAACATGAATCACCGTACCTGCTTGTATTGACATTTCTTAAAATTGATCAGAAGGTCTTTCTTTGGACCGTAATATGGCTTTTGGATGGGTTTAGAAAGAAGGGTATAAAGGCTCAATATATTTCAACGTGGGTTCAAAAGTTACAACTTTCAGAATCATATCTTTCACAACAAACATAACTTCTGCCCCAGTTTCATATTTGGGGATTCTTGGACTTCTCTTTGGTTGTGACTGAACCTCAGTGAAGCTGCCTACGTATCCTTTCGGGATCAAGTCAAACGTAGTTCAGGCCATAAAATTGCTTCATTGTTACGATGTTTCCTTCCTTCCATTCTTTTTTTTTTCTTTTCTTTTCTTTCTTTTCTTCTTTTCTTTTCTTTTTCTTTTTCTTTTCCTTTTTTTTCTTTTCTTTTCTTCTTCTTCTTCTTCTTTTCTTTTTTTCTTTTCTTGTTTCTCCAGCTGATTTCCCCGTTTAATCCTTGATTTTTGTTGTTGATTCCGAAAGAGGGATACGAAAGAAAAATATAATAATAAGGCTCAAAGAGATAACAAAGGATAAAGTGTTTGGATAGCAGAACAAAATGTCTTCATCATTTCAATCTCAAAACATGTCAAATACAATTAGATACATAAAGATAAAGAAACCATACATAATATCTCTTGACTGTATCAGAATTGATAGCCATTTCTACACATTTCCCTTCCACATCTGTTAGATACAATGCACCATTAGACAACACTCTTGTTACAACAAACGGCCCCTGATAGTTAGGAGCAAATTTTCCTTTTGCTTCAGCCCAGTGGGGTAAGATGCGCCTCAATACCAATTGTTTGACTTCAAATTTCCGCGGACGCACTTTCTTGTTATAAGCTCTTGCCATTCTCTGTTGGTACAATTGCCCTTGACATACCGCTGCCAATCTCTTTTCATCAATCAAGCTCAATTATTCCAGACGGGCTTTGACCCACTCATCATCATCAATTTCCGCCTCCGTAATAATTCGAAGGGAGGGTATTTCAACTTCTGCAGGTATCACTGCCTCCGTACCGTACACCAATGAATAAGGAGTCGCCCCTACCGAAGTACGAACAGTAGTGCGATATCCTAATAAAGCAAAGGGTAATTTCTCATGCCACTGCCTGGATCCTTCCACCATTTTCCAAAGTATTTTCTTGATATTCTTATTAGATGCTTCAACTGCTCCATTCGCCTTAGGACGATATGGTGTGGAATTGCGGTGTGTGATTTTAAGCTTATGACATGTCTCCGCCATCAAATGACTGTTAAGATTGGCACCATTATCTGTGATAATCACCTTCGGAATTCCAAACCGGCAAATGATATTTACATGCATAAAATCAACCACTGCTTTCTTAGTCACTGATTTGAAAGTTTTCTCCTCAACCCACTTAGTAAAATAATCAATGGCTACCAGAATAAACCTGTGCCCATTAGATGCTGCTGGCTCGATCGGCCCAATGACGTCCATTCCCCAAGTAACGAAGGGCCATGATGCTGACATTGCGTGTAACTCATATGAAAGAGAATGAATCAAATCTCCATGTACTTGACACTGATGACATTTGCGTACGAAACTGATACAGTCTCGTTCCATAGTGAGCCAATAATATCCTGCTCGAAGAATTTTTTTGGCCAGTACATATCCACTCATATGAGGTCCACAAACTCCCGCATGTACCTCGGTCATGATAGTTGTAGCCTGTTTATCATCTATGCACCTCAATAAACCAAGATCTGGAGTTCTTTTGTACAACACTCCTCCGCTAAAGAAAAATTCGATTGCCAAGCGTCTAATGGCTCTCATTTGGTCTCCTGTGGCCTGTACCGGATATACTCCCATTCTGAGGTATTCTTTAATATCATGAAACCATGGCTCTCCATCAAGCTCTTCCTCCACCATGTTACAATAGGCATGCTGATCTCGGACCTGAATCTGCAATGAGTCCACATAAGCCTTATTTGGATGATGCAACATCGACGCCAAAGTGGCCAAAGCGTCAAAAACTTCATTATGAATCCTTAGAATGTGCTTGAAACCTATTGACTGAAACCATTGGCATAGTTCATGCAAACATTGCCAGTAAGGTATGAGCTTTAAGTCTCGTGTCTCCCACTCTCCTTGAATTTGGTGCACCAAAAGATCCGAGTCACCCATGACCAAGATCTCTTGTACACCCATATCTATAGCCATCCTCAATCCCAAAATACATGCTTCATATTCAGCCATGTTATTGGTACAATAAAAATGAAGCTGGGTTGTAACAGGGTAATGTTGCCCTATTTCTGAAATAAGTACCGCTCCTATCCCGCCGCCTTTGTTGTTGGCAGCCCCATCAAAGAACAATTTCCATCCAGGTTTTTCATCTTGCTCCGGTTCATCAATATACATTGCCTCTTCATCAAGAAAATATGTTTTCAATGGTTCATATTCATCATCAACTGGATTCTCCGCTAGGTTATCAGCCACTGCTTGTGCTTTCATCGCAGTACGAGTTACATAAACAATATCAAATTCCGTGAGCAGGATTTGCCACTTAGCAAGCCTACCTATGGGCATGGGCTTCTGAAAAATGTACTTCAACGGATCCAACCACGAGATGAGATAAGTGGTATGTGCTGACAAATAATGTTTCAACTTCTGTGCCACCCAGGTCAAAGCACAACACGTCCTCTCTAGTTGCTTGCTCTTTCTTTCTCATCACATCATGCTGCCCCAATCACAGCCAAAAGAATTATCCAACACTGTCAGATAAAGGATCAAGGGTCTTCCCGGCTCTGGTGGAACCAAAACAGGCAGACTGGCCAAATACTCCTTAATTTTATCAAATGCTGCTTGACATTCATCTGTCCACTTGACCGCAACATCTTTCT
>MU744270.1:20975-51531 GCA_026770625.1 Nicotiana glauca | reverse complement strand
GAATGAGATACACACGGGGGTTTGGGGGGTAGGAACTTGGTATGTTTAAATGATTCAATTGATCTGATCCGTTGAATCGAATGATCTCAACGGCCTGGATTAATTGTGGAGAAAGGGACGGGGTCGTTTCAGTGCAAAATGGGGTCGTTTGGTTTAATGAGGGGGCTTGGGTCGAGATGGGTAACGGGTCGAGTACAGGGAATGTGTATGGAGGGATTAATCTTGGCCATTGATCGATTGGAGATCAACGGCCTAGATCAGGGGTGGTCGATCCGACGTCGTTTAGACGTCTCTGGAGTGGGCTGAGACGACCGGGTATAAGACAAGGTTTTTGGGCCTGGACTTGGTTGAAATAACTACGGCCCAAATCCAGTTTGCCTCTTTTTTTCTCTTCATTTTCCTTATCTCTTAATTAATCAAAACTAAAATCCTAAATCACAAAAATACTAATTAATTCCTATTTGTAGAATTGAGTCCTAAATGCAATATTTTTTTGTATTTTTAATTAATTTGAACAAATAGACATGCACACACAAATGCAAACAAATAAGAAAAAATAACAACAAAATCCACAAAAATTGCAAACAACAAAAGGACTATTTTATTTTAAATTTTGGGAGTAATTTTCTTGTAGGGCAAAAATCACGTGCTCATACATTTCACAAATCTTCAACCTAAAATCTAAAGTTTCATGGTGGAATTGGAGATTTTTGGGTAGAAATTAGGGATTTGATAAATTGGGGATTTAGACCTCAAGTTGAGGTCGGATTCCAAAATGAATTACATATTTGGGCTCGGGGGTGAATGAAAAATCAGGTTTTGGTCTGAATTTTTGGGTTTGGACCAAGTGGGCCCGTGTGTTGACTTTTGTTGACTTTTTCAATAATGGCCTATATTGAATTCTCATCGATCGTGGGTGATTCCTAAAGCTTATTTTGAATCGTTTGGTTGGTAATTTGCTAGATATTGTTGGTTCGGAGGCGTCTTTGAAAGGAAAAGTTTTGATTGAGCTTTGAGTGGCTTCTGGAACGAGGTAAGTATTGTATCTAACCCTGAATTGAGGAAATTAGGAACCCTCGAACTTTGTGTTATGTGAATTCAATGTGAGCGGCGTATATGCAAAGTGACGAGTGCTTATACACCGCTGAATTATCTGTTTTCCCTGATTTATCACTTTTGCTTAATTGTTTTCCCTTCTATCTTAAATGTCACATTGTCTAAATGCTTTCATGCTTAATTGCTACGTGTTAATCAATATTTTCTTTTGTTAACTATGTTAGCTCTTTTCATAGTTCCCCTAATCCATGCTATTTGCTTAATTTGACTTGTTTGTACCTTCTAACAGTAAATTGTTGGTTTGGTCTCGCTATGTAGTATTATTTGTCTATATTCTATATTGAACAAGGTTCCTTTTCTTGGTTCAGTTTGGTATTTATTTATCGTAAAGGCCTTGTGATTTAGCCTATTGATTTGACTATGGATATTAACTATTTGGCACTGATATGGTGGGATCAGATTGCACGCTGCAACATGTGTAATAAGGGAGGATTGATATGGTGAAATAAGGGTAAATATGTATGTAGGGTGGGATTGGGTGCACGCCGCAACATGTGGAATAAGGATGTATTGATATGGTGAAATAAAGGGGAATTGTGATATTGATATATGGTGGGATCGGGTTGCACGCCACTACAAACATATATATTATCTACTATTATTGATATTGTTACAATGGAATAAGGGAGGATTGTGTGTTGTCGCCGCAACAACCTTTACGTTTCTATTTCTTGAGTTGCGTTGTTTTCTGGTATTTTTATTTGAGCTAGTAGAGATTGGTAATTTTGGATGACACTGGTTTATTTTTTAGGTTGTGGTTATCATTTCCTATCGGTTGTTTAATTCTGTACCATATTTTAATTATTCTGTCATTATTATAGACTACGTACAGGTTTTAGCATATGTGACCCGCCTTATCCTCATCACTACTTCTCGAGGTTAGGCTCGGCTCTTACCAGTACATGGGGTCGGTTGTACTGATATTGCACTCTTCACACTGTGCAAATTTTGGAGACAGTCCCAGCGGCAGTTACTAGCGAGTTCGGATCGGACATTTGCGGAGATTTGAGGTACGACTGTTCAAGGCATGCAGCTCCTGGAGTCCCCGTCCTATTTTCTTTTAGTTGTACAACTTCATTCAGACATTTTCGTGCTTATTTCAAAACTTTATGTGTTTTACTTTAGAAGCTCGTGCACTTGTGATACTAGGTTAGGGGAATTGTAATCAACATTGGTTGTTTAGCTTCCATATTTGTACTTAGGACATATCTGTTATTTCAGTTCGTTATTAATGTTATCATTTAAGCTGGTAAAAGAATTAAATTGTTCTAAGTTGGCTTGCCTAGAAAGTAAAATATTATGCGTTATCACAATTCCAACGGTGGAAATTTCGGATCGTGACAAGTTGTTATCAGAGCACTAGGTTAAATAGGTCTCACAATTCATGAGCTAACTTAGTAAAGTCTGAAAGATCGGTACAGAGATGTCTGTACTTATTTTCCAAAGGTTATGGAGTTAGGAATATTTTCACTTCTATTCTTCTCTATCGTGCGATTTTTTTATTCTATCATTGGTGATTGAATCCTTCTATTATGTTCTCTCGTAGATTGCGAGAACGCGTACTGTATCTTCAGCTGAGAAGCAGCCAAACCCCCAACAACAGCTTCTACGAGGGGTAGAGGACGAGGCCAAGGCGTGCCAGAGGCCGAAGCAGGCGCAGGGCTCAACCCAGAGCTCGAGTAGCAGCACTAGCGGTGAAGCCTCAGGTGGAGTTTGACGAGGAGGCTCCATCCCATATTATTCCAGCATGACCAACATAGGTCCTAGATGCGTTCATCGCCACCCTGATACTTTAGGATGCTTTGGTCCGTCTAGTGAGCCTCTTAGAGAGTGTGGCATAGACTGACACAATTCCTATAGCACCAACCATCTCTCAGGATGGGGGACGAGCACGCACTCCCACTACTCATACTCCGGAGCAGATGGCTCTCCAGTTTCAGACTTCAGTAGCTCAGCCCGTCGGGATAGTTTGGCCAGGTATTACGGCACAGGCCAGTGATGGATCAGCTATGTCTTCTGATGCTTTGTGGAGATTGGACTGGTTTACCATGATTTTCCTAGTTCACTTCAGTGGTGCATATTCAGAGGATCCCCAAGACTATTTGGACAACTACCATGAGGTGCTACGGGACATGGGAATATTGGAGACTAGTGGGGTCTACTTTGCTGCATTTCAATTGTCGGGTTCCGCCAAGAAAAGGTAAAGGGATTATATGTTTACTAGACCAGATAGGTCGCCTGGTCTTAGTTGGGACCAGTTCTCTCAGTTATTCATGAGAAGTTCCTTCCTATCACTCAGAGATAGGACTATCCGAGGCAGTTCGAGCGTCTGCAGGAGGGTCCTATGAATGTCACTAGGTACGAGACTCAATTTGTGGATCTTGCCCGTCATAATATTCTTTTGTTTCCAACCAAGAGAGAGAGGGTGCATAGGTTTCTCGAGGGACTCGCTCAGCCTATCACATTGCAGATGGCTAAGGATACTGGAGTGAGATTTATTTTCAGGCGACAGCCAATGTTGCCAAGCGAGTCGAGATGATACTAGCTCAAGGGAGTGGTCAGAGATCTGACATGAGACCTCGTCATTAATATGGTTTTAGTGGTGCCTCGCTTTGATGTAGGGGTACTTTTGGTAGGGGCCATCCTTCCAGGCCATATCATTCAGCGCTTCAGACATCCTATAGTGCTTTAGGGAGTCGTGGTCCTTATGTGCCTCATTCGGGGCAACCAGCCTACACTGCATCGCCAACTCCTATCAGTGCCCCTACTATTAGAGTTATTATCGTGGTCAGCCAACCCGTCTGGGTCAGTCTCAGTTTCAGTAGCCACAGTACCAGGATGGATGTTTTGAGTGTGGTGGTATGGGCATATCAGGAGGACTTGTCCGAGATTATTAGGCAGCACGCCACAATAGTGTTCTCGTTCCATGATTCCAGCATCGGTTGCATCATCGTCCCCTCAACCAGTTATAGGTAGGGGTCACGGAGCCAGAGGTAGAGGTGAAGTTCAGGCTGCTAGAGATGGAGGTCATACCGTTAGAAGTGGAGGCCAGGCCACTAGAGGTGGAGGCCAGCCAGTAGGAGGTCGTCCTAGAGATATAGTTCAGAGTGGTAGGGCCCAACCCCGATGCTATGCTATTACATCCATGCCTGAGGCTGAGTCTTCTGATGCGGTTATCACATGTACGATTTCAATTTGCAATGGAGATGCCTCATTCTCTATTTGATCCGGGTTCTACTTATTCCTACATGTCATCCTATTTTGCTTCATATTTGGTTGTGCCTCATGATTCTTTTTAGTGCTCCCGTGCATGTGTCTACTCCTGTGAGAGATTCTATTCTTGTGGATCGTGTCTATCGTTCGTGTGTTTATTATTAGAGGTCTTGAGACTAGAGTACATCTTCTGCTTTTCGATATGGTTGATTTTGATATCATTTTGGGTATGGATTGGCTGTCACCTTATCATGCTATATTGGACTGTCACGCCAAGACAATGACCTTAACCTTACCAAGATCGCCTCGATTGGAGTGGAGAGAGATTTCAGGCCATTCTACCAGCAAGATTATCTCCTATATGAAGGCTCAACATATGGTCGAGAAGGGGTGTTCAACTTATTTGGCTTACGTCCGTGATTGTATTGTGGAGGTTCCTCCTACGGATTCTATGCCCGTTGTTCGTGAGTTTCCAGAGGTGTTTCATGTTGACCTGTCAGGGATGCCAACAGACTGAGATATTGACTTCTGTATTGATTTGGATCCAAGCACTCGACCCATTTCTATTCGGCCATATCGTGTGGCCCTGCTAGAGTTGAAAAAATTAAAGAAGCAATTACAAGATTTGCTTGATAAGGGCTTTATTAGACCTAGTGTCTCACCCTTGGGTGCCCCTGTGCTGTTTGTAAAGAAGAAGGATGGATTGATGAGGATGTGCATAGATTATCGGCAGTTGAACAAAATCACCATCAAGAACAAGTATCCATTGTCGAGTGTTGACGACTTATTTGATCAGCTTCAGGGTGCCATAGTGTTTTTAAAGATCGATTTGAGGTTTGGCTACCATCAATTGAGGCATCTGATGTCCCTAAGACAGTTTTTTGGACTCGGTATGGGCATTATGAGTTTCTAGTGATGTCATTTGGGCTGACAAATGCCCCAGATTCCTTTGTGATTGTGTTTATTAATGATATCTTAATGAAATCCCGCAGTTGAGAGAAGCATGAGCAACATCTTCGGATCGTACTTCAGACACTGAGAGATAACAAGTTGTATGATAAGTTTTAAAAATGTGAGTTTTGGTTGGACTCAGTCACTTTCTTGGGGCATGTTGTATCACCAGAGGGTATTCAGTTGGATCCTAAGAAGATTAAGGCCATTCAGAATTGTCCTAGGCCTACTTCATCTATAAAGATCCGTAGTTTCTTGGGATTGGCAGGCTATTCGTCGATTTATGGAGGGTTTTTTCTATAGCAACCCCGTTGACCAGGTTAACCTAGAAGAGTGCCCTGTTCAGATGGTCAGACGAGTGTGAGGCAAGCTTTCAGAGGCTCAAGACAACTTTGACTATGACGACGGTGTTGGTGTTACCCACATGTTCAGGGCCTTATACAGTATATTGTGATGCATCTTGTATTGTACTTGGTGCGGTATTTATGTAGGGTGGCAAGGTTATTTCATATGCTTCACGTTAGTTGAAGTTTTACGAGAAGAATTATCATGTTCATGACTTGGAGCTGGCATCCATTGTTAACGCGTTGAAGATTTGGAGTCACTATCTTTATGGCGTATCGTGTGAGGTGTTCACGGATCATCGGAGCTTACTGTATTTGTTCAAGCAAAAGGAGATCTATTTGAGGCAGAAGAGGTGGTTAGAGATATTGAACGACTATGATATCACCATCATAGTCAATCAGTTCATGAGGTTGGATGTTTCTTAGCCCAGTCGTGTTCTAGCTTGTACAGTCACTCGTTCTTCCTTTTTTGAGCGTACCAGGGAGCAACAATATGATGACCCTCATTTGCTTACCCTTAGGCACATAATGCGGCACGGAGATGCCAATCAGGTTATAGTTAGAGATGATAGAGTTTTGAGGATGCAGGGTCGTGTTTGTGTGCCTAATGTGGATAGACTCCGTAAGTTGATTCTAGAGGAGGCCCACAGTTACCAATATTCTATTCATCCGGCCGCCTCCAAGATGTATCAGGACTTGCGGCAGCATTATTGGTTGAGGAGAATGAAGAAAGATATAGTGGCATGTGGCTCGGTGTCTAAATTGTCAGCAAGCAAATTACGAACATCAGAGACCTGGTGGTTTGCTTCAGAAGATAGAGATTCCTGAGTGGAAGTAAGAGCGTATCACTATGGATTTCGTTGTTGGACTCCTACAGACTCAAAGGATGTTCGATGCAGTTTGGGTTATTGTGGATAGACTGACCAAGTCAGTGCATTTCACCCCTTTGGCAGTTACCTATTCTTCTGAGCGGTTGGTAGAGATTTATATCTGTGAGATCATTCGTCTTCACGGTGTGCCCGTATCTATCATTTCTGATAGATGTACGCAGTTTACTTTGTATTTCTAGAGGGCAGTGCAGCATGAGTTTGGCAGGCGGGTTGATCTAAGCATAACATTTCATCCTCAGACAGACGGCAGTCCGAGCGCACTATTAACAAATTAGAGGATATGCTCTGCGCTCGTGTTATTGACTTCGGAGGCTCATGGGACTAGTTCTTCCTGCTAGGGGAGTTTGCCTACAATAACAGCTATCAGTCGAGTATCCAGATGGCTCCCTATGAGCCATAATATGGTAGACGGTGTCGATCGCCGGTTTGATGGTTTGAGCTGGGAGAGTATCGGTTACTGGGTACAGATTTGGTACAGGATGCCTTGGATAAGGTTAAGATCATTCAGGATAGACTTCGCGCAGCTCAGTCCAAGCAGAAGAGTTATGCCGACCGTAAGGTTTGTGATGTTACATTCATGGTCGGACAGAGAGTTTTTCTCAGCGTGCCACCCATGAAGGGTATGATACGATTTGGGAAGAATGGAAAGTTAAGCCCTAGGTTCATCAGGCCTTTTGATATCCTTGATCGAGTGGGGGAGCTTGCCTACAGACTCACGTTGCCACCGGGTTTATCAGCGATCCATCTAGTGTTCCATGTGTCCATGATTCAAAAGTATCATGGAGATCCATCCCACGTATTAGATTTCAGCATTGTCCAGTTGGACAAGGATTTGCCCTATGACGAGGAGTCGGTAGCTATTCTAGACTGGCATGTTCGTCAGTTAAGATCGAAGAGTTATCCTTCAGTTCAAGTATAGTGGAGAGGTCAGCCCATCGAGGCAGATACTTAGGAGTCTGAATAAGGCATACGGAGTAGATATCCCCACCTTTTTCCCAGCTCAGTTACTTTTCTATGTCCGTTCGAGAACGAACGATTGTTTTAGAGGTGGAGTAGATAGGTTATCTTATGATTTAAAACTAAAATCTATATTCAGGGGCCTTAAAAATCTCATTTTCCCTCCTCTATTTGTGTGCGCAGTCCGGGCATATTTCCGAAAAGCTTTTAGTTGAAAGTTCATAAAAACAAGGATTTTCAATTAAAAACTTTATTTGAGTTGGCTTCGATTAATATTTTTGGTAAACGGCCCCGGATTCATGCTTTGATAGTCCCGGTATCAAAATATGGGACCCAGGCATATGCTCGAAATCGGATTCGGAGGTCCCTAGCCCGAGTTATGAATTTTTATTAAAAATTAAAATCTGAAAAAATATTGGTTTTTAAGAAAAGTATTGATGTTTGATTTTGTTAGTATCAGGTCCATATTTTGATTTTGGAGTTCAATACAAGTTCAATATAATATTTAAGATATGTATGTGAAATTTGGTGAGAAATGGAGTTTGTTTGAAGTGATTCGGACGTTCGGTTGTGAAAATAGGTATTTCAAAGTGTTCTTGAGAATGACATTTGATTTGGTGCTAAATTCGTGATTTTAAGTGTTATTTTGGCAATTTTATACTTGGGTGCATGTTTGGTTCAGAACCCCGACGGCTCGGGTGAGTTTTGGATAGGCTACGGAGTGAATTGCACTTGGAAAAATTTGCTGGTGTAACTGAGGTTGTTGCAGGCCTATGAGGCATCACAATTGCTACTTCTGAGGGGTTGGCATTTGTGAGCTTCTCATCGCAAATGCGAAGAGAAGCTAAGCCGTACAGTCTTCACAATTGCGAAGAATTCTTCACATTTGAGAAGTAAAGCTGGGAAGGGCAGTGATCGCAAATGCGATTATATTCTCGCATTTGTGGAGATTCAATTTTGCAATTGCGAACATATCGTCGCAATCGCGAAGGCAATAGATATCTGAAGGACCTTGCATTTGCGATGGTCCCTTCGCATTTGCAAGCTTCGTAATTGCGAAGCTCAGGTCAAAAATGCGACATCTGCAGCTGATGATAAGGGACTTAGACGGGATTTTTCATTTATCTTCAAATTTTCAAAACCTAAAGCACAAGAGGCGATTTTCTAAAGACCAATTCTTCACTAAAACATTGGCAGGTGATTCTAACTAATTTTCTTTCAATCTTTCATTGCATTTCACAAATCTTCAACCTAAAATCTAAAGTTTCATAGTGGAGCTGGGGATTTTTGGGAAGAAATTAGGGATTTGATAAATTGGGAATTTTAGACCTCAAATTGAAGTCAGATTCCAAAAACAATTACATATATGGGCTCGGGGGTGTATCGGTAATCGGATTTTGGTTTGAATTTCGAGTTTGGACCAAGCGGGCCCAGGTGTTGACTTTTTTAATAGTGGACGAAATTTAATTCTTATCGATCGTGGGTGATTTCTAAGGCTTATTTTGAAATACTTGATTGGTAATTTACTAGATATTGTTGGTTCTGAGGCGTGTTTGAAAGTCAAAGTTGCGATTGAACATTGAGTGGCCTTTGGAGGGAGGTAGGTGTTGTGTCGAACCTTGACTTGAGGAAATTAGGAACCCTCAAACTTTGCTGTAATGACCCGACTGGTAGTTTTTCCTTTTTGAACCCCGTTACCTTAAATAAAACTTCTCGCACTTGCTTTAACTAATATACGACTTGCGGGGATGGTTGGTTTGAGATTTGGAAAAAGTTTGGGTTGAAATATGCTCATTTGATTCCTCAAGATTTTCTTAAAAGGCCAAGTTTGACTTTTGCAACATTTTGAGTAAACAGACCCCGGATTCATAATTTGACGGTCCTGGAGGGTCCGTAGAAAAATATGGGACCTGGGCGTATGCCTGGAATCGAATTTCGAGGTCCCTAGCCCGAGTAATGAATTTTTATTCGAAATTGTTAAACTGAACTTCTAAGGATTAAAAGAAACTAATTAATGATTGACCACATTGGTATTGGGCTCGTATGTTGGTTCCTAAGTCCAGTACAGGTCAAATATAACATTTAATACCTACTCGCAAAATTTGGTATCAATCCGAGTAGTTTAAGCGCATTTCGGGTCGTTAGAGGAAAATTAAGAACTTGAAGTTCATAGGTTTGATTCATTTGGTTTTAGGGGGTGATTCTTGGATTTAGCATTGTTTAGGGAATTCCTAAGGTTCGAGTAGGTCTGTCTCATGATTTCAGACTTGTAGGTATGTTCGGGTGGGGCCCGAGCGTCAATCGAACGAGGCTAGAGTGAAGATGGAATTTTTGGAGAAGTTCTGAAGCATCTGCTTCTGTCATAACTGCATATGCGGTTGGTTGACCACAGGTGCGAGAACGCAGAAGCGGTCCTCCTCCTATCGCAGAAGCGGCCAAGGCAGGCCAGGCCAGGAACCGCAGAAGCGGCTTCAAGACCACAGAAGCGGTCCCAACCCACTTGGCCCATTTTCGCAGATGCGGTATCTTCCTCGCAGAAGCGGGACCGTATATGCGGTCCCCTGAGCACAGATGCGGAAATAGCTGAAGTAGTGAGCTTCATTTAATACGGGTTCTAAGTCCTTTTTACCACTTTTCACTCCTCCATTGGCGATTTTGGGAGCTTTTGAGAGAAGACTTCCACCTAGTATCTTGAGGTAAGTTATTCCCGCTAATTCTTAGTTTCATACTTGTGTCTTAGGTAGATTAAACACTAGAACTTAGGTAAAATAAAGGGGTTAGAGCAAAACCTAGGGTTTTAATAAAAGTTAGACTTAACTACGAAATTTGTTATGAAATGAATTAAAAATCATATATTATTGATCCTTAGGTGATAGAGAACAACTTCCTTCAAAAATTTTCGAAATCCGGGCACGTGCGCCCGAGGTTGGATTTTAGGAAACGCGGTTTGAGGATTGGGAAATTTATTAAATAGCTAGAATACGATCTCATGAGCTTATATTGACTAGTTCCTACCTCATTTAACTAGTTTTGGATTGTTTGGCTCCAAATTGCGAGTTTGGGCTCGTTCTTGGCATTCGAAAGTATACATGGAGCGAGGTGGGTCTCCTTTCTAACCTTGTAAGAGCGAACTGTCCACATGGATATAATAATTGAATTAATTGCTACTATATGCGGGGGCTACGTACACATTAAGTGGTGAGAGTCCGTGTGTAGCTACTATTATGCTATGTCCGGGTAGTCTAGGACCCAGAAGCATGCTCTATGTGATATCCTTGTAACTTCACGTTAAATTTGGATTCGTATAAATCATGTTGATTAAGATAAATGAGACTAGTAAGAGGAACCTTATCTTCTGTGGTCTTCAAAAAGAGAATTTGAATATTCCTGTGAGTAACCACTTCTCATATATACATTATTGTCTGCTTGTTGTTGAGTTTATTTATATTTGACCGCATCGCATGTGTGATTCGCGATCAGGGTAATAGATGCATCTATGGTTCGTGCCGTTCGATCCTCGGCAGTGCACAATTTACTTTAATATTGGATCGGGTCGTACGTCCCTCGGTGTTGCTTGCGCATATTTTACTTAGTATTTTATGTGGACTGAACTTCGTACATGCCTTGAAATGTAAATGGTTACCTATTATATTTTCTGGATAAAGAACTGTTATTCCTTGCCATAAAATGCTAATTAATTGTGCTATCCAAGCTTAGTATAAATTCTTTCTCATATTATTGACCCTAGTAAGTATCAAGTCGACCTCTCGTCTCTACTTATTTAAGATTATATGAGATACTTATTGGGTACATATTTTTTATGTACTCATACTACACTTTTGTACTTAATTGTATATGATCTGAGGCATGTGTCTCTGGCTATCTGTCCGGTGCGCATCCTTGAGTGGGTTTCGAGACTTCTACGGTGAGTTGCTTCCCTTCCCATGCCGTTCAGCAACCTAGAGGAGTCTTTCTTATGTATTTTTTGTTGTGTATTCTATTTCAGACAATAGGATAGTGTGATTCTTTTGTATATTCTATTAGTTTCCCACAACTTGTGACACCAGGTCTTGACACACATATTAGTAGGCTATTATTTTAGGATTGTACGATTATTTTTAGCTTTACTGATCATTTCTGATTTTTCTTTCAACTTAAGAAATCATTGCAACTATTTTCGGTAAAAGTTAATGAGAATTTATTTAGTATTTTCCGCGTTGTCATGCCCGGCTATGGTGTTGGGCTCCATCATGACCTATTATAGAAATGGGTCGTGACAATATGGTATCAGAGCACTAGGTTTACGTAGGTCTCACAAGTCATAGGCAAACTTAATAGAGTCTTGTGGATCAGTACGGAGACGTATGTATTTATCTTCGAGAGGCTATAGGTTATTAGGAAAAACGACTCTTCATTCATTTCATATCGTGCAGTGATTGGTATACTAAATTTCCCTCTTCTATTCTCTCACAAATGGTGAGTACACGCATGGCTGATGTTCTAGACCCGGGAGGAGCTGCTCCCCCATTGCTAGAGGCTGAGGCTGAGGCCGGGGTAGGGCATCGGCAAGAGGTAGGGGACAAGGGCATCCAAGAGTTATCCCAGTTATACCACCAGCAGATCCCACGGAAAATCCTATCATCGAGGAGCTGGGCGAGGTACCCCGTAGCTGAGACTACCCCGGCAAACTTTATGACAGCACTGGGATTCCAAAAGGTCATGGGCCGTATGCTACGGTTCATGGATTATATGACTCAGGCTGTTTTATTTCCAGTAGATCCAGCTACATCACAGGCAGGATGGGGAGCACATACCCCTACTGCTCAGGCTCATGGACATGCAACTGCAGTGTACCAGACTTCGGGTGTAATACCATAGATAGGGCCCATCCAGTTGCCATAGTAGCCCTAGCCCAGACCAGTTGCGAACGGTAACCCGTAGAAGTTAATGGATAGTTTCAATAGACTTCACCCTCTTATCTTCGGGGGTGAGCGTCATGAGGATGCCCAAGATTTCATTGATAGGTGCAGGGACAGACTGCACAACATGAGGATATTGGAGTCGCATAGTGTTGACTTCACTACTTTTCAGTTGGAGGGTAGGGCCCGTAGGTGGTGGCAGGCCAGCAGGTTCTCCTCCCCTCGCCTAGGGTCAGTTCACCCAGTTATTATTGGATAGGTATATCCTACCCTCTGAGAGGGAAGAGCTACGGTATCAGTTTGAGCATCTTGAGCAGGTTCAGATTTCTGTGACCGATTGTGAGGAGAGGTTCTCTATGTTGTCTTTCCATACACTCATGATAATTCACACAGATGCAGAGAGAGTGCAGAGATTTGTTGCGGGGTTACACTCCGGTATTCGAGCTAGCATGGCCCGGGAGGTAGAGATGGGTACTGAGTATTAACTAGATGTGGAAATTGCTCGCAAGATTGAGGGGTAGAAAGCAGATTCGGCAGGACAAGAGGGCCCAATTTTCGAGAGAGTTCAGAGGTGCCCCAACTAGGGGTAGAGGCCACTTCAGGAGGGGCTATCCCAGCAAACCCCCGTATTCATAACCACCACCCTCTCCCCGATGTGCTCCAGTGAGACCTTATTTTAGTGCGATGCCGGATAGTTCTTACCGCCCACCAGCTATTCAGGGTTCCTCCGGCAGGTATTCTGGTTATCAGGATTTTTCCAGTGCTCACATCAGTGTCGTGCTAGAGAGTTCATATCGCCCACCAGCCATCCAAGGTTCTTCTAATGGGTATTTGGGTCAGCAGGCTCAGACTTCAGGGCAGCAAGCTATGGTACCGAGAGTGTGCTACAAGTGTGGAGATCTGGTCCCTGACTTCGGGGTAAATCAGTGCAGCAGGGTCAGCAGCCTATGATTTCAGCACCGGCTGCCCTGCCACCTAGAGGTGGAGGGTAGACTATCCTAGAGGTGAAGTCCGGGCAGGGAGAGGTCAGCCAGCTAGTGCTTGGTTAGGTGGGGGCGAGCCAGCCGGTGCTCCAGCCGGATTCTACGCCCTTACGACCTAGCCAGATGCTTTGGCCTCAGATGCCGTCATCACATATATTATTTCCATCGATGGTAGAGATGCTTCTATATTATTTGATCCAGGATCTACTTATTCATATGTATCATCTCTGTTTGCTCGTTTCCTGGTTATTTCTCCTGAGCCTTTGGGCACTTTTGTTCATGTGTCCAATTCTGTGGGTGATTCTGTGGTTTTGGATCGGATCTATCGGTCTTGTGTGGTCACATTCTGTTGTTTCGAGACTAGAGCGGATCTCCTATTGCTTTACATTATCGACTTTGAGGTCATCCTAGGCATGGATTGATTGTCTCCATATCACGACGTCTTAGATTGCCATGACAACACTATTTCATTAGTGATGCCAGGGTTACAGAGGTTCGAGTGGAAGGGTTTCACAGTTGATACATCTAGTCGGGTTGTTTCTTTCTTGAAGGCTCGGCATATAGTCGAGAAGGGTTTTTTTGCTTATCTAGCTTATGTTCAGGACATCACCGCAGAGTCTCCAACGGTTGATTCAGTTTCCGTGGTTCTAGAGTTAGCCGATTTGTTTTCTTCTGATCTTCTTGGCATGACATCGGATCGTGATATTGATTTCTGTATTGATTTGGTTCCAAGTACCCAACCTATATCTATTCCACCGTACCGCATGGCTCCTAAGGAGTTGAAGGAGCAGTTTGAGGAGTTGTTTGCAAAGGGGTTTTTCAGACCCAGTGTATCACCTTGGGGTGCACCAGTGTTATTTGTGAAGAGGAAGGATGGAACAATGCGGATGTGCATTGATTACCGCCAGTTGAACAAAAGTCACCATCAAGAACAAACATCCATTTCCTCGTATCGATGATTTGTTCGACCAGTTGCAGGGTGTTAGGGTGTTCTCTAAGATAGACTTGAGGTCAGGGTACCAATAGTTAAAGATTTCGGACTCGGATGTTCCAAAGACTGTATTCCGGACTAGATATGGACATTATGAGTTTTTGGTGATGTCATTTTGCTTGACTAATGCCCCAGAAGCATTTATGGACTTGATGAACAGGGTATTCGGGCCTTATATTGATTATTTTGTCATTATCTTGATTCACGACATCTTGATATACTCTCGTAGCCTGGGGGACCACGAGTAGCATTTGAGAGTAGTGCTTTAGACCTTGCGATAGCAGAAGCTATACGCTAAGTTCTCCAAGTGTGAGCTTTGGCTAGAGTCAGTGGAATTATTGGGGCACGTTGTGTCAGGAGAGGGCATTAAGGTGGATCCTAAGAAGATTGAGGCAGTTCAGAGTTGGTTACATCCTACCTCAGTAACCGAGATCAAGAGTTTCCTGGGGCTAGCAGGTTATTATAGGCGATTCGTGCAGGGCTTTTCATCTATTGCATAAGCTTTGACTAGATTGACCCAGAAGGTTGCTTCTTTTCATTGGTCTGATGATTGTGTGGAGAGCTTCCAGAAGCTCAAGACAACTTTGACTATAGCACTAGTTCTTGTTTTGCCTTTCGGTTCAGGGATGTATACGGTATATTGCGATGCTTCGTGCATTCGATTGGGGTGTGTATTGATGCAGGAGGGGTGAGTTATTGCCTATGCTTCGCGCCAGTTGAAGATTTATGAGAAAAATTGTATTGTGCACGATCTAGAGTTGGCCGCGATTGTTCATGCCCTTAAGATATTGAGGCATTATCTGTATGGGGTCTCATGTGAGGTTTACACTGATCATAGTAGCTTACAGCATTTGTTCAAGCAGAGGGATCTTAATTTGATTCAGCGCAGGTGGCTTGAGTTACTCAAGGATTTTGACATCACCATTCTTTATCATCCGGGCAAAGCAAATGTGGTCGAAGATGCCTTAAGCAGGAAGGCATATGTATGGGTAGCTTGGCATACATTCCAGCAGAGGAGAGGCCACGAGCCTTCGACATTCAGTCTTTGGCTAACAGACTTGTGAATTTGGATACTTTAGAGCCCAACCGAGTCATCGAGTGTGTGGTTTCTTAGTCTTCATTATTGGGGAAGTTCAAGGCCCGACAGTTCGCTGATCCATATTTGGTGGTTCTCAGAGAGATAATGCTTAAGGGAGGTGCCAAGGAGGTTTCTATTGGCGAGGATGGTGTTTAGCGACTCCAGTGTCGTTTATGTGTTCCTAATGTTGATGGTCTGAGGGAGAGGACACTAGAGGAGGCACAAAGCTCGTGGTATTCCATTCATCCAGGAGCTACAAAGATGTATCGTGACTTGAGGCAGCATTATTGGTGGCAGAGGATGAAGAAAGACATAGTGGAGTATGTGGCGAGGTGTTTGAATTTCCTGCAGTTCAAGTATGAACATCAGAGGCCGGGTGGCCTACTTTGGAAAATGCCTATACCAGAGTGGAAGTGGGATCGCATTACCATGGATTTCATAGTTGGGCTGCCGTGAGACTTTTGCGGAAATTTGATTCATTATGGGTCATTATTGATAGGTTGAACAAGTCATCCCAATTTATTCCAGTGGTGACTACTTATACGGCAGAGAGGTATGCTCAGATTTATATTCGGGAGATAGCCCGATTGCATGGTGTGCCTATTTCCATCATATCAGATAGAGGCCCTCAGTTCACTTCCAATTTCTGGTAAGCTGTTTAGAGTGAATTGGGGACCCGTGTAGAGCTTAGCACATCATTCCATCCTCAGACCGATGGGCAGTCCGAGTGGACAGTTCAGATTTTGGAGGACATTCTAAGAGCATGTGTGATTAACTTTGGAGGGCAGTGGGATCAGTTCTTGCATTTGGCAGAATTTGCGTACAACAATAATTATCAGTACAGCATATAGATGGCTCCATATGAGGATTTATAAGGTGGACATTGTCGTTCTCCTATCTGGTGGTTTGAGCCTGGTGAGGCTAAGTTATACAGTACAAATTTGGTACAGGATGCCTTGGATAAGGTAAAGTTGATCCAGGAGAGGATTCGCATAGCTCAGTCCAGATAGAAGAGTTACGCGGATCAGAAGGCGCGTGATGTATCATTTATGATTGGCGAGAATGTCCTCTTGAAAGTCTCGCCAATGAAGGGTGTGATAAGATTCGGGAAGAAGGGCAAGCTGAGCCCACGGTTTATTGGCCCATTTGAGGTGTTGAGGCGAGTTGGAGAGGTTTCTTACGAGTTTGCCATGCCCCCAACTTATCGGGAGTTCATCCGGATTTTCATGTATCGATGATTCAGAAGTACCACGCCGACTTATCCCACGTGTTGGACTTCAGTACTATTCAGCTCGATGAGAGTTTAGGTTATGACGGGAGCCAATTGACATTATTGATAGACAGGATCGCCAGCTGAGGTCCAAGAGGATTTCTGCGGTGAGGGTCCAATGGAGGGTCCAACAAGTCGAGGAGGCGACTTGGGAGTCCGGGAAGGACATGCGGAGCAGATATCCACATTTATTCAGCAGCTAAGGTACTTTTCTTTGTCCGTTCGAGGATGAACGTTTGTTTAAGAGATGGAGAATGTAACGACCCGACTGGTCGTTTTACCTTTTAGAACCATGTTCTCTTAAATAAAACTTCTTGTGTTTGCTTTAGCTAATTTACATTCAGGGAAGGTTGGTTCAGGATTTGAAAGAAGTTTGGGTTGAAATATGCTCATTTGATTCCTTAGTATTTTCTTAAAAGGACAAGTTTGACTTTGGTCAACATTTTGAGCAAACGGACCTGGATTCGTGATTTGATGGTTCCGTAGGGTCCGTAGGAAAATATGGGACCTAGGGGTATGCCCGGAATCGAATTCTGAGGTCCCTAGTCCAAGTTATGAATTTTTATTAGATTTTGTTAAACTGAAATTCTAATGATTTAAAGAAACTAATTAATGATTGATCACGTTGGTATTGGGCTCGTATGTTGGTTCTGAAGCCCAGTACAGGTCGAATATAACATTTAAGACCTGCCAATCTGAGTAGTTTAAGTGTGTTTCGGCTCGTTAGAGGAAAATTAAAAACTTGAAGTTCATAAGTTTGATTCATTAGGTTTTAGGGGGTGATTCTTGGATTTAGCGTTGTTTCGGGCGTTCTGAGGGTTCGAGTAGGTCCGTCTCATGATTTCAGAATTGTCGAAATATTCGAGTGGGGCCCGGGAGCCCTGAGAGTGAATCGGACGAGGATCGAGTAAAGTTGGAATTTTTGGAGAAGTTCTGAAGCATCTGCTTCTGTCATAACCGCACCTGCGGTTGGTTGACCGCAAGTGCGAGACCGCAGAAGCGGTCCTCCTATCATAGAAGCGACCAAGGCAGGCTAGGCCAAGAACCGCAGAAACGGTCCCTACCCGCTTGGCCTATTTTCGCAAATGAGGTCTCTTTCTCGCAGAACCGGGACCGCAAATGCGGTCCCCTGAGCACAGATACGAAAATAGCTGAAGAAGTGAGCTTCATTTAATACGGGTTCTAAGTCATTTTTACCACTTTTCACTCCTCCATTGGCGATTTTGGGAGCTTTTAAGAGAAGACTTCCACCTAGTATCTTGAGGTAAATTATTCCCGCTAATTAGTTTAATACTTGGGTCTTAGGTAGATGAAACACTAGAACTTAGGTAATATCAAGGGGTTAGAGCAAAACCTAGGGTTTTAATAAAAGTTAGATTTAACTACGATTTGTTATGAAATGAATTAGAAATCATATATTATTTATCCTTAGGTTATAGATAACAACTTCCTTCGAAAAAATTCGGAATGAGGGCACGTGGGCCCGGGGTCGGAATTTTGGAAACTCGTGTTGAGGATTGGGAAATTTCTTAAATAGCTAGAATATGATCTTGGGAGCTTATATTGACTAGTTCCTACCTCATTTAACTAGTTTTGGATCGTTCGGCTCCAAATTGAGAGTTTGGGCTTATTCGTGGCATTCGGAAGTATACTTGGAGCGAGGTGAGTCTCATTTCTAACCTTGTAAGAGGGAATTGTCCCCATAGGTGTGATAATTGAATTAATTGCTACTATATGCGGGGTCTACGTACGCACTAGATGACGAGAGTCCGTGCGTAGCTACTATTATGCTAAGTCTGGGTAGTCTAGGACCCAGTAACATGCTCTGTGTGATATCCTTGTAACTTCATGTTAAATTCGGATTCGTATAAATCATGTTGATTAAGGTAAATGAGACTAGTAAGAGGAACCTTATCTTCCGTGGTCTTCTAAAAGGGAATTTGAATATTCCTGTGAATAACCACTTCTCAGATATACATTATTGTCTGCTTGTTGTTGATTTTATTTATATTTGACTGCGTCGCATGTGTGATTCACGAGCGGGGTAATAGATGCATCTATGGTTCGTGTCGTTCGACCCTCGGGATTGCACAATTTACCTTTATGTTGGATCGGGTCGTACATCCCCTGGTGTTGCGTGCACATGTTTTACTTAGTATTCTCTATGGAATGAACTTCGTACATGCCTTGAAATGTAAATGGTTACCTATTATATTTTCTGGATAAAGAACTATTATTCCTTGCCATAAAATTATAATTAATTGTGCTATTTATGCTTAGTATAAATTCTTTCTTATATTATTTGACCCTAGTAAGTATCAAGTTGACCTCTCGTCTCTACTTCTTCGAGATTAGACGGGATACTTACTGGGTACATATTGTTTATGTACTCATACTACACTTCTATACTTAATTGTACATGATCTGAGGTAGGTGTCTCTCGCTATCAGTCTGGTGCGCATCCCTGAGCGGATTTCGAGACTTCTATGGTGAAGCCTCCCTTCCCATTCCGTTCAGCAGCCTGGAGGAGTCTTTTATTATGTATTTTTTGTTGTCTATTCTATTTTGGACAGTAGGATAGTGTGATTCTTTTGTATATTCTATTTGTTGCCCACAACTTGTGCCACCAGGTCTTGACACATACATTAGTAGACTATTATTTTGGGATTGTACGATTATTTTTTGCTTTACTAATCATTTCTGATTTTTATTTCAACTTAAGAAATCATTGCAACTATTTTGGGTAAAAGTAAATGAGAATTTATTTAGTATTTTCCACATTAGCTTGCGATATTGGGCGCCATCGTGACCTATTATTAAAATGGGTCGTGACAACATGGTATCAGAGCATTAGGTTTATGTAGGTCTCACAAGTCATGGGAAAACCTAATAGAGTCTTGCGGATCAGTACGGAGACGTCTGTATTTATCTTCGAGAGGCTATATAGTGTTAGGAAAAATGACTCTTTATTCATTTCCTATCGTGTAGTGGTTGGTATACTAAATTTCCCTCTTCTATTCTCTTACAAATGGTGAGTACACACACGGCTAATGTTCCAGACACGGGATGAGCTGCTCCCCCCGTTGCTAGAGCCCAAGGCAGAGGTCGTGGGAAGGCACCGGCCCGAGTTAAGGGACGAGGGCGTCCCAGAGTTATCCTAGTGGTACCACCAGTAGATCCCGCGGGAGATCCTATCATCGAGGAGTAGGGCGAGGTGCCCCGCAGTTGTGACTACCCCGACGGACTTTATGACATCACCGGGATTCCAGGAGGTCATGGGTCGTATGCTATGTTTCATGGATTCAATGACTCAGGCTGGTTTATTTCCAGTAGATCCAGTTAAATCACAGACAGGAAGGGGAGCACAGACCCCTACTGCTCATGCTCCAAGTCATGTAGCTGCAATGTACCGGACTCCGGGTACACTATCTGTAGATAGGCCCCATCCAGTTTCCATAGTAGCGCCCCAGACCAGACCAGCTGCGGACGGTGACCTGCAAAAGTTATTTGATAGATGGACTAGACTTCACCCTCCTATATTCGGGGGTGAGCGTCATGAGGATTCCCAGGATTTCATTGATAGGTGCAGGGGCAGACTACATATCATGAGAATATTAGAGTCGCATAAAGTTGACTTCACTACTTTTCAGTTGGAGGGCAGGGCCCGTAGGTGGTGGCAGTTCTATGTTCTTGGCAGGCCAGCACGTTCTCCTCCCCTCGCCTAGGGTCAGTTCACCCAGTTATTCTTGGATAAATATCCCACCCTTTGAGACGGAAGAGATATGGTATTAGTTTCAGCATCTTGAGTAGGGTCAGATGTTTGTGACCGATTATGAGGTGAGGTTATTTGAGTTGTCTTGCCATGCACTCATGATACTTCCCACAGATGCAGAGAGAGTGCGGAGATATGTTGCAGGGTTACACCCCGGTATTCGAGCTAGCATGGCCCGGGAGGTGGATATGGGTACTGAGTATCAGCTAGTGGTAGAGATTGCTTGCAGGATTGAGGGGTATCGCCAAAGGGGTAGAGAGAAGATTCAGCAGGATAGAGGGCCCGGTTTTCGAGAGAGTTTAGAGGTGCCCCAACTAGGGGTAGCGGTCACTTCGGGAAGGGCCAGCCCAACAGACCCCCATATTCAACACCACAACCCCTTCCCCGAGGTGCTCCAGTGAGACCTTATTTTAGTGCGATGCCGGAGAGTTCTTACCGCCCACCAGCTATTCAGGGTTCCTCCGGCGGGTATTCTGGTCATCATGATTCTTCCAATGCTCACTTTAGTTCCATGCTAGAGAGTTCATATCACCCACCAGCCATCCAGGGTTCTTCCAAAGAGTATTCGGGTCAGCAAGCTGTGGTACCGAGAGTGTGCTACGAGTGTGGAGATCCAGGTCACATGAACAGGACCTGTCCCAAACTATAGGGCAAGGCAGTGCAGCAGGGTTAGCTGCCTATGATTTCAGCACCGGCTACCCTGCCACCTAGAGGTGGAGGGCAGACTGGTAGGGGTCGTCCTAGAGGTGGAGGCCAGGCAGGGAGAGGTCAGCTAGCTATTCCTCAGTAAGGCAGTGCTCCAGCCAGATTCTACGATGATCTGGCCTGGCTAGATGCTTTGGCCTTAGATGCCGTCATCATAGATATTATTTCCGTCGTCGGTAGAGATGCTTCAGTATTATTTGATCCAGGGTCTACTTATTCATATGTATCATCTTTGTTTACTTGTTTCTTGGTTATTTCTCCTGAGCCTTTGGGCACTCATGTTCATGTGTCCACTACTGTGGGTGATTCTATGGTTGGGGATCGGATCTACCGGTCTTGTGTGGTCACATTCTATGGTTTCGAGACTAGAGAAGATCTCATGTTACTTGACATGATCGACTTTGAGGTCATCCTGGGCATGGATTGGTTATCTCCATATCATGCCGTCCTAGATTGCCATGCCAAGACTGTTTCATTAGCGATGCCAGGGTTACCGAGGTTGGAGTGGAAAGGTTCCACAATTGATATATCTAGTCAGGTTATTTCTTTCCTGAAGGCTCGGCATACGGTCGATAAGGGTGTTTGGATTATCTTGCTTATGTTTGGGACACCACCGCAGAGTCTTCGAGGATTGATTCAGTTCCCGTGGTTCGAGAGATCGCCGATGTGTTTCCTTCTGATCTTCCTGGCCTGCCAGCGGATCGTGATATTGATTTCTGTATTGATTTTGCTCCTGGTACCCAGCCTATATCTATTCCACTGTACCGCATGGCACCTAAGGAGTTGAAGGAGCAGCTTGAGGAGTTGTTAGCAAAGGGGTTTGTCATACCCAGTGTATCACCTTGGGGTGCACCGGTGTTATTTGTGAAGAAGAAGGATGGGACAATGCGGATATGCATTGATTACCGCCAGTTGAACAAAGTCACTATTAAGAACAAGTATCCGCTGCCTCGTATCGATGCTTTTGTTCGTCCAGTTGGAGGGTGCTAGGGTGTTCTCTAAGATAGACTTGAGGTCAGAGTACCAGTAGTTGAAGATTCGAGACTCGGATGTTTCGAAGACTGCATTCCGGACTAGATATGGACATTATGAGTTTTTGGTGATGTGTTTTTGCTTGACTAATGCCCCATAAACTTTTATGGACTTGATGAACAGGGTATTCAGGCATTATATTGATTCATTTGTCATAGTCTTCATTAACGACATCTTGATATACTCCCGTAGCCTGGGGGACCGCGAGTAGCATTTGAGAGTAGTGCTTCAGACCTTGCGAGAGCATAAGCTATACGCTAATTTCTCCAAGTGCAATTTTTTCCTAGAGTCAGTGGAATTCTTGGGGCACGTTGTGTCAAGAGAAGACATTAAGGTAGATCCCAAGAAGATTGAGGCAGTTCAGAGTTGGATACGTCCTACCTCAATGACCGAGATCAGGAGTTTCCTGGGGCTAGCAGGTTATTACAAGCGATTCGTGCATGGCTTTTCATCTATTGCATCACCTTTGACTAGATTGACCAAGAAGTGTGCTCCTTTCCGTTGGTCCGATGATTGTGAGGAGAGCTTCTAGAAGCTTAAGACAACTTTGACTACAGCACCAGTTCTTGTATTTCCTTCCGGTTCAGGGATATATGCGGTATATTACGATGCTTTGCGCGTTGGATTGGGGTGTGTATTGATGCAGGAGGGGAGAGTAATTGCCTATGCTTCGCACCAGCTGAAGATTCATGAGAAAAACTATATTGTGCGCGATCTAGAGTTGACCGCGATTGTTCATGCCCTTAAGATATGGAGGCATAATCTGTATGGGGTGTCATGTGAGGTTTACACTGATCATCGCAGCTAACATTATTTGTTCAAGTTGAGGGATTTTAATTTGATTCAGCGCAGGTGGCTTGAGTTACTGAAGGATTATGACATCATCATTCTTTATCATCCGGGCAAAGCAAATGCGGTTGCAGATGCCTTAAGTAGGAAGGCAGAGAGTATGGGTACCTTGGCATTCATTCCAACAGAGGAGAGGTCACTAGCCTTGGACATTCAGCCCTTGGCTAACAGACTTGTGAGGTTGAATATTTTAGAGCCCATCCGAGTTCTCGCGTGTGTGGTTGCTCAGTCTTCATTATTGGGGCAGATCAAGGCCCGACAGTTCGATGATCCATATTTGGTGGTTCTCATAGAGACAGTGCTTAAGGGAGGTGCCAAGGAGGTTTCTATTGGCGAGGATTGTGTTTTGCAACTCCAGGGCTGTTTATGTGTTCCTATTGTTGATGGTCTAAGGGAGAGGATACTAGAGGAGGCACACCATTTGCGATATTCCATTCATCCGGGAGATACGAAGATGTATCGTGACTTGAGGCAGCACTATTGGTGGCGGAGGATGAAGAAAGACATAGTGGAGTATGTGGCGAGGTGTTTAAATTGATAGCAGGTCAAGTATGAATATTAGAGGCCGGGTGGCCTACTTCAGCAGATGACCATACCAGAGTGGAAGTGGGAGAGCATTACCATGGATTTCGTAGTTGGGTTGCCGCCGAATCTGCGGAAGTTTGATTCAGTATGGGTCATTGTTGATAGGTTGACCTAGTCGGCCCACTTTATTCTAGTGGTGACTACTTATACGGCAGAGAGGTATGCTCAAATTTATATTCGGGAGATAGCCCGATTGCACGGTGTGCCTGTTTCCATCATATAAGACAGAGGCCCTCAGTTCTCTTCCCATTTCTAGAAAGCTGTTCAGAGTGAGTTGGGGACCCGTGTAGAGCTTAGCACAGTATTCCATCCTCATACCGACGGGCAGTCCGAGCGGATAGTTTAGATTTTGGAGGACATGCTAAGAGCATGTGTGATTAACTTTGGAGGGCAGTGAGATCAGTTCTTGCCTTTGGCAGAGTTTGCGTACAACAATAACTATCAGTCCAGCATATAGATGGCTCCATACGAGGCTTTATATGGTGGACATTGTCGTTCTCCTATCTGGTGATTTGAGCCTGGTGAGGCTAAGTTATACAGTACAAATTTGGTACAGGATGCCTTGGACAAGGTAAAGTTGATCCAGGATAGGCTTCGCATAGCTCAGTCCAAACAGAAGAGTTACGCAAATCAGAAGGCACGTGATGTATCATTTATGGTTGGCAAGAAGGTCCTCTTGGTAGTGTCGCCAATAAAGGGTGTGATGAGATTCAGGAAGCAGGGCAAGTTGAGCCTACGGTTTATTGGCCTATTTAAGGTGTTGATGCGAGTTGGGGAGGTTGTTTACGAGCTTGCCTTGCCCCCCAACATATCGGGAGTTCATCCGATTTTTCATGTATCGATGCTATGGAAGTATCACGCCGACTTATCCCATGTGTTGCACTTCAGTACTATTTAGGTGGATGAGAGTTTGGATTATGAGGAGGAGCCAGTTGCCATTATTGACAGACAGGATCGCCAGTTGAGGTCCAAGAGGATTTCTGCGGTGAGGGTTCAATGGAGGGTCTAACCAGTCGAGGAGGCGACTTGGGAGTCCGAGGAGGTCATGCAGAGAAGATATCCACATTTATTCAGCAACTCAGGTACTTTTCTATGTCCGTTCGAGGATGAACATTTGTTTAAGAGGTGGAGAATGTAATGATCCGACTGTTCGCTTTGCCTTTTAAAACCCTATTCTCTTAAATAAAACGTCTCGCGCTTGCTTTAGCTGATTTACGACTTTAGGGGACGGTTGGTTCGGGATTTGGAAGAAGTTTGGGTTGAAATATGTTCATTTGATTCCTTAGGATTTTATTAAAAGGCCAAGTTTGACTTTGGTCAACATTTTGAGCAAACGGATCCGGATTCGTGATTTGTCGGTCCCGAAGGGTCCGTAGAAAAATATGGGACCTGGGCGTATGCCCGGAATCGAATTCTAAGGTCCTTAGCTCGGGTAATGAATTTTTATTAGAAATTGTTATACTGAAATTCTAATGATTTAAAGAAGCTAATTAATGATTGATCATGTTGGTATTGGGATCGTATGTTGGTTCTGAAGCCTAGTACAGGTCAAATATAATATTTAAGACCTGCCCGTAAAATTGGGTGTCAATCCGAGTAGTTTAAGTGCATTTCGGCTCGTTAGAGGAAAATTAAGAACTTGAAGTTCATAAGTTTGATTCATTGGGTTTTAGGTGGTGATTCTTGGATTTAGCATTGTTTCGGGCATTCCGAAGGTTCGAGTAGGTCCATCTCATGATTTTAGAATTGTCGGTATGTTCGGGCAGGGGCTGGGAGCCCCGAGCGTCAATCGGACGAGGCTCGAGTGAAGTTGGAATTTTTGGAGAAGTACTGAAGCATCTTCTTCTGTCATAACCTAACCTGCGGTTGGTTGACCGCAAGTGCGAAATCGCAGAAGCAACCAAGGCAGGCCAGGAACCGTAGAAGTAGCTCCCAAGCTGCAAAATCGGCTTCAAGACTGCAAAAGCGGTCCCAGCCTGCTTGGCCCATTTTCGCAGATGCTGTCTCTTCAACGCAGAAGCGGGACGGTAGATGCGGTCCCTTGACCACAGATGCGGAAATCGCTGAAGTAGTGAGCTTCATTTAATACGGCTTCTAAGTCATTTTTACCACTTTTCACTCCTCCATTGGCGATTTTAGGAGCTTTTAAGATAAGACTTCCACCTAGTATCTTAAGGTAAGTTATTCCCACTAATTCTTAGTTTAATACTTGTGTCTTAGGTAGATTAAAAACTAGAATTTAGGTAAAATCAACGGGTTAGAGCAAAACCTAGGGCTTTAATAAAAGTTAGATTTAACCACAAAATTTGTTATGAAATGAATTAGAAATCATATATTATTGATCCTTAGGTTATAGAGAACAACTTCCTTCGAAAAAATTTAGAATCCGGGCACGTGGGCCCGGGGTCGAATTTTTGGAAACTCGTGTTGAGGATTGGAAAATTTCTTAAATAGCTAGAATACGATCTTGTGAGCTTATATTGACTAGTTCCTACCTCATTTAACTAGTTTTGGATCGTTCGGCTCCAAATTGAGAATTTGGGCTCGTTCTTGGCATTCGGAAGTATACATGGAGCGAGGTGAGTCTCCTTTCTAACCTTGTAAGAGGGAATTATCCTCATAGGTGTGATAATTAATTGCTACCATATGCGGGGGCTACATATGCGCTAGGTGACAAGTGTCCGTGCGTAGCTACTATTATGCTAAGTTCGGGTAGTCTAGGACCCCAGAAGCATACTCTGTGTGATATCCATGTAACTTCATGTTAAAATCAGATTCGTTAAATCATGTTGATTAAGGTAAATGAGACTAGTAAGAGGAACCTTATCTTTCGTGGTCTTCTAAAAGAGAATTTGAATATTCCTGTGAATAACCACTTCTCAGATATACATTATTGTCTGCTTGTTGTTGAGTTTATTTATATTTGACTGCGTCGCATGTGCGATTCACGAGCGGGGTAATAGATACATCTATGGTTCGTGCCGTTCGACCCTCGGCAGTGCACAATTTACTTTTATGTTGGATCGGACCGTACATCCCTCGGTGTTGCTTGCGCATGTTTTACTTAGTATTTTCTGTGGACTGAACTTCGTACATGCCTTGAAATGTAAATGGTTACCTATTATATTTTCTTGATAAAGAACTGTTATTCCTTGCCATAAAATGCTAATTAATTTTGCTATCCATGCTTAGTATAAATTCTTTCTCATATTATTTGACCCCAGTAAGTATCAAGTTGACCTCTGGTCTCTACTTCTTCGAGATGAGACAGGATACTTACTGGGTACATATTGTTTATGTACTCATACTACACTTCTGTACTTAATTGTACAGGATCTGAGGCATGTGTCTCTGGCCATCAGTTTGGTGCGCATCCCTAAGCGGATTTCGAGACTTCTACGGTGAGCTGTTTCTCTTCCCATGCCATTCAGCAGCCTGGAGGAGTCTTTCTTATGTATTTTTTGCTGTCTATTCTATTTCGGACAATAGGATAGTGTGATTCTTTTGTATACTTTACTAGTTGCCCACAGCTTGTGACACTAGGTCTTGACACATACATTAGTAAACTATTATTTTGGGATTGTACGATTATTTTTGTCTTTACTGATCATTTTTTATTTTTATTTCAAATTAAGGAATCATAGCAACTATTATGGGTAAAAGTAAATGAGAATTTATTTTGTATTTTCCACGTTGGCTTGCCCGACAATGGTGTTGGGCGCCATCATGACCTATTATAGAAATGGGTCGTGATATTTGTGTTATGTGAATTCCATGTGAACGGCGTATATGCAAGGTGAGGAGTGTTTGTACGCCGCCGAATTATTTGTTTTGCCTGATTTATCTCTTTTCCTTAATTGTTTTCCCTTCTATCTTAATTGTTACATGCTCTAAATATTTTCCATGCTTAATTGCTACATGTTAATCAATATTTTCTTTTATTAACCATGTTAACTCTTTTTATAGTTCTCCTAATCCCTGCTATTTGCTTAGTTTGACTTGTTGGTACCTTCTAACTGTAAATTGCTCGTTTGATCTCGATGTATAGTATTATTTGTGTAGATTATATATTGAACTAGGTTCCTTTTCTTGGTTTAGTTTGATAATTATTTATCGTAAATGCCTTGTGATTTAACCTATTGAATTGATTGTATACGTTGACTGTTTGTCACTGATATGGTGGGATCAGGTTGCATGCTACAACATGTGTAATAAGGGAGGGTTGATATGGTGGAATAAGGGTGAATACGGTAAGATCGGATTGCATGCCGTAAAGGTGGAATATGGGTGGATTGATATGGTGAAATAAGGCCGAATTATGATATTGATATTGATATATGATGGGATCGGGTTGAGCGCCACAATAAACATATATATTAATTACTGTTATTGATATTGTTAAGGTGGAATAAGGGAGAATTATGCATTTGGTAAAGCACCATATTTGCAGGTGAACTGCTGGGGTTCGATGCTGCCTAAAGACGTGTTTTGTTATACTGGGTTGTTGTTGCTGGAATAAGGGAGAATTATGTGTTGTTTGGTGGGATCGGGTTGCGCGCCGCAACAACCTCTATATTTCTATTTCTTGAGTTGTGTTATTTTCAAGTATTTTTATTTAAGTTGGTAGAGATTGGTAATTTTGAACGACACTGGTTTATTTTCGAGGATGTGGTTATCATTTCCTATTGGCTATTTAATTCTGTACCGTATTTCAATTATTCTATCATTATTATAGATTACGTACATATTTTAGCGTAGGTGACCCGCCTTAGCCTCGTCTCTACTTCGCCGAGGTTAGGCTTGGCACTTACCAGTACATGAGATCGGTTGTACTGATACTGCACTCTCCACACTGTGCAGATTTTGGAGACGGTCCCAGCGGCGATTACTAGCAAGCTAGGATCGGACATTTGCAGAGACTTGAGGAATGATTGTTCAGCGCTCGCAGCTCCTGCAGTCCCCATCCTCTTTTCTTTTAGCAGTACAACTTCATTCATACGGTTTTTTACTTATTTCAAACCTTTATGTGTATTACTTTAGAAGCTTGTGCACTTGTGACACCAGGTTCAAGGAATTGTAATAGATATTGGTTGTTTAGCTTCCGCATTTGTACTTAGAACATATCTGTTATTTCAGTTAGTTATTAATGTTATCGTTTAAGCTGCTAAAAGAAGTAAATTGTTCTAATGTTGGTTTGCCTAGCAAACAAAATATTAGACGTCATCACGATCCCGACGGTGAAAATTCGGGTCGTGACAAGTTGATAGCAGTTTTTAATAATTTTTAATATTCTTTGCTTGTTTATTTATAATTTTTATTTATTGTTCTGGTTGGTGAAGGACAATAGTAACTCTTGGCCAAACTAACTTGCAGCTTATCTTAAATGCATTTGTTCGTACCATGCCCTTGTTCTTCAGAAAAGTACGAATTATGATCTATATAGTCCATTTTAAACTGAAAAATATACAAGACTTTACATTAATTGACGAGTAGAATCCACAATAAGAAATCATAGAATTAATATATTTTGCAATCAAAACTTTATGTTCATGTTTCTACTATTGTTGATTATAAGAACAATATATCAAATTTATCGTGTATATTCATCTTTGGAAGGGGTTACTTGATTTGCAGTTAAAATTATTGAAATCTTTGGCTAATATATTTCTAATACGTACGTCTTTGTGGATACTTTTCAGTAACCGTTTCAGTAAATTTTTAGTTTCTGAAACAGTTGAAAGAACCTTTCTTTTCTAGCGTTTGGTTGAAAAACAGTTTTTCGAAGAATTAAAATAAAAAATTGCAAAAAAACATTTAGTCAAATTTTGAAACAAACACCTTTATTTTTAAGCTACAATTTCCATAGAAGTGGATGTGCTCATTAATATGCAAATTTTAGACTTCAATAAGTATGGACGTCATGAAATTGATTCAACAGAAGAAGATTTTATTTTGCTACTGTTGTGTTATGTCATATCATTCGCCAAATAATTTAAGTCATGGGGTCGATGATATTTTATAATTTTTCGGATCATCAATAATAGTCTGTTTGGCTAACTTTCTAAAATTAGCTTATGGTAGAAAGTGCTATTTTTAAAATATTTTTTTTAAAATATTTTTGATGAAAAATAATTTGTGCTTGACTAATTAATCTAAAAAGCACATTTGAACAGTAATTAGTATTTGGCCACATTTTTATAAAATGCGTCAACTATATTTTTCTCAAAAGTTTTTCAAAAAATTATTTTTGGAAAAAAATTACTTTTTTTCCTTTTAACAACTTGACCAAATAGTTTAACTTTGGAAAAAGCATTTTTGCCCAAAAAAATACTTTTGGCCAAATACGCGATAAATTGTCATATAAAAACAGATGATCGTTATTACTCCCACCGTTTCAATTCAGATAACATACTTTCCTTATTAATTCGTTCTTAAAAAAAGGATATATTTCTATATTTTAAAACAATTGACTTTAAATTTTTTTATTTTATCCACGTTACTCATATGATAAAGTTTTATAATCACACAAATGCATGGCTCACAAAGCTTTCACCCTTTAAATTTTTAAGACCACATATTTCAAAAATCTTTTTTATATTTTCTTAAATTTTGTGTTAAGTTAAGATACATATCTAATTGGCCAAATACATAGGGGCACTCTGGTCTTTCAACAGGATCTACCCAACAACAACAACAACCCAGTAAAATCCCACAAGTGGGGTCTGGGGAGGGTAGTGTGTACGCAGACCTTACCCCTACCCCAAGAGGGCAAAGAGGCTGTTTCCGAAAGACCCTCGGCTCAATATGATAAAAAAGACAAAAAAGACAAAAGAAGAGAGTATTAGATTCACCGCGGAAATCATACGGTAAAAGGAACATAGAAAGCAGGAGAAGAAAAAAA
>MU744270.1:0-19576 GCA_026770625.1 Nicotiana glauca | reverse complement strand
TAGTGTGCCCACACATCCACCTCAACATCCTCATTTCAGCTACTTTTATCTTTTGGATATGTGAGTTCTTAACAGGCCAACACTCAGCCCCATACATCATGGCCGGTCTAACCACCGCTTTGTAGATCTACCCACTTTCCAAATTTATCACAATTGTACTCGGCAATATTTTCCCGCCACTTATTCAAGTCAAACGACTCCCTTTGACCTCGGATTTCTCATTTCTCTCACTCTCTATCTTTCATCAACCATGTCTAAAATGGTAAAAGCAACAAAATCAAGTAATTAGCGTTAGTACATACCAAAAAAGACAAAGCAAAATTGAAAATCTGAAAAAATAAAAGTAGAAAACTCAAGATTGTCCAACTTTATGACGTCATAATAGTATAGGGCCTCAAATAAAGATAACATAGTAGCTGTTGCTTGACAGCTAATGAAAGCGACATACCAACATCACTCAAAAGGTTTTCAATAAGCTAAGCTCTGTGTTTTTGGACCCAGCTTCGGAGACGTGGAATATTTTTGACCGTTCGATCATAATATAATGACCGTTGGATCATTCTGTCGGCGATGTGCAGATGGTGGACTTGGATATTCGGGCACCACGTTTATGGGCTGCCGCTTGTGGGACCTACACAATGACCCAATTCTTTATTTTTTATTTCTGTGTTTTTTATTTATTTAAATCCTTCTTTTGCCTTCCACCGACAAAACAAAGGAAGTATTAGTACATGTAGGATTATGCCAGCTGTCAGAAAGTTCTTATGGGACCTACTTAAAAATATCATCGTGTTTTTTTCCTTTGTGATACTTACACGTGGGTAGATGTGATTGGTTATTTAAGATGGTTGTCCCTATCTAGTTTCTTAATCATTCAGTAAATGTGTTTTGCTTTTGCTTAATCAGTTACTCAAATCATGATTAGTCTTTTTTGCGTTTATTCTTTGACCGGAGCTAAGTTTAAATTTTCGACTGAATTTTAATTTTTACAAGAATATAAGAAAAATACGTAATAAGTCGATTTTTATATTACCCTTTTAGGCAACACTATCTTTCAGTTATACTTCTACGATTCTGTACAACATTATTCCTAGTTAAGAAGGGCCATATTCGGAATATTTGTCTTGCTGACAGGGGGGCCATATTGAATTTAATGAATATATTGCTAGCTATTTTTTTTTCTTACTTAAAAATAATTGCTACTCCTATTTCAACGCATTTTTATTCTACTATTCTGGAAAAAACTTTTTTTCTCAAGTATTTCTAAACGTAAAGTTGCACAAAAAAGACCTTCATAAAAGAACTTATAATTCTGTAATAATGACTTTAAATAGTATATGGGATGTTATAATGTCTCAACACCTAAAATTTAATATTAATTTGCATTGCATCTCTCTTATATATTTAAAAGATTTCTGATTGTTCATAGTAATCATGATTCTATATGTATTGGGATTTAAATGGTAATTAAGTAACAAACATTAACAGTCGTATATAGTTTACCAAAGTTCATGATTACTTTACTACACGTGACACATTAGCAAACTTTGATTAAGCAGGAGTATATGTATTATATTGATATGATTCCTAGCTAAAGTATCATATTTTCATAGTGTTGATCATTAAAGATTAAGTGGACCTTTTCCCTAAGAAATTACGTCGAGTCAAGGGATAAAGGACAAAGGTAAGACAATGAAAGGGGAAGTATGATTATTCTCATCAATTGTTGAGAAAATTGAAGAATCCAATGTAGAATTGAATAAGGCAACTGTGGCTCTAGAGCTTCTAAAGCCTATGACACTTGGGAGTTAGCAATCAATTTTGATTTCTTAGTAACATCCTGGTTACTAAAAATAATTCTCATTTTTTACTCTTAGTAATAATTATTCTTAAAGGCTACAAATATCTACCTTTGTGTAAATAGTAATGAAGAAAAATTAAATATTAAGATATAAATAAGAGTAAAGTAATCAAAATCTCATCCTAATTAATTTTTTTAAAGAAAAGTGCACAAAATAATCATGACAGATAATATGAGACGGACTGAGTAAAAGGAAAACTTTATTACTTGAGTGCACTATAAATAAACTATGTTATTGTGTTTGGCATCAATTTACTTCTACGTACATCAGGGACACCACACTAGTGTAGTAGTGTGTGAGGTTTAATAATTTACACTTTCAAAGTTAAAATATATATTTAGCTTATACTTAGTTTTTTTTCTTTTTAATACCTTGTGCTTAAAAATTAGCACTTTCCTTATGTGATGATCCAAAGGGTCATCACCTGTTTTATAATTTATTCTGTGCTTTCGAGGCCTTGAAAATCTCATTTAGAGTCGCTTCAATTTGCGTGCGCAGTCTGGGCGCGAAGCCAGAAAGCTTAAATATGAAATTGTGTGAAAAATGCTAAATTTTGATACTAAAATGAATAAATTTGACTTTGGTTAACTTTTTGGGTAAACGGACCCGGACCCGTGATTTGACGGTACCGGAAGGTCCGTAGAAAAATATGGGACTCGAGCGTATGTCCGAAATCGAATTCCGAGATCCCGAGCCTCAGAAATAAATTTTTAAAAGAAATTATTTTTCTGAAATTTTTCAGGAAAATTGAAATGATATTTGATTAGAACGTGTTGGTATCGGGCCCGTATTTTGGTTCCGGCCCCCGATACAGGTCTTATATATGTTTTAAGTACTTCCTGTAAAGTTTGGTTAAAGTCGGACGTCGTTTGACGTGTTTCGGACGTAAAGTTCTAAAAATTAAAACTTGATGAAGTTTTGGGAAAATTCATGATTTTGAGGTTTGATTCCTTATTTTTAAGGTTATTTAGGCGATTTGATCGCACGGATAAGTTCATATGATGATGTTGAGTCAGTGCATGTGCTTGGTTAGGAGCCCCAAGGGCTCGGGAGTGTTTCGAAGTGGGTTTGGACTTATGAAAATTGCAGGTTCCAGTTCTGGTATGGCCTTCTTCGCGTTTGGGAGAGAACCCTCGCGAACGCGATGAGTAAAATTAGCTAAAGGAGATTTCCTTCTACGCGAACACATTGACCAGGTCGCAAACGCGAGGCAGCGGGTGCTAAACCTTCGCGAACGCGTCCCTGTCTTCGCGAACGCGAAGGCAAATGTGAGCCTGGGCATGGGGTGGGGTGCTAAAGCTACGCGAACGTGGTCACTTGGTCGCGAACGCGAGGGCTTGGGAAGATTGTACCCCGTGAACGTGAAGGGCTTTCCGCGAATGCGAAGGCCTGTTAAGCTTGACTCATCCCGAACGCGACCAGCCTGTCGCGAACGCGGTGAGTATTTTTGCCCAGTGATTTTTAAAAACCCAAAACAGAACCCTTACGGGAGTTTTAAGAAATTTCCAAAGTTTCTTCTTCTCCAAAGCATTATGGCGATTTGTGAAGTATTTTCTCTCCATAACTTCTTGGGTAAGTAATTTCCAACTCGTTTTCTTTCATTTTCATCAACATCTATTGAAATCATAGGCCTAAAACGTGTAATTAAGGGTAGAAATTAGATAATTGGGTAGAGTTAGGGCTTTTTTATTTTTGTTGATTTAGACCTCGTTTTGGGGTCAAATTTGAAAATAAATTATATATTCGGGTTCGTGGGTGAATGGGTGACTTGATTTTGGTCCGAACCTCGGGTTTTGACCAGGCGGGCTTGGGGTTGAATTTTGAGTTTTTGGGAAGAATGATGGAAAAGCTATAATTAGGCATTGGGTTCGTATTGTTTAGTATTTATTGATGTATTGAAGTCATCGTTTTATAGATACAATTGATTTGGAGCTGAATTCGAGAGGGAAAGCGGTAATTGAGGATTGACTTGGCCGTGGAAGTTTGAGGTAAGTGTTCCGTTTAACCTTAGTTTGAGGAATTAGGAGTTGGGTCATATTTGCTATGTGTTTCTTGTGTAGTACGACGTATAGGCATGGTGACGAGTATCTATACGTCGGTGTCGAGCATGACCGTGAGTCTTAAATTGACATTTGTTGTATTCTTGAATAATACTATGGTTGAAATAATGAGTAGGCCTGTGATATTGAGCAAAGACTTAGCTTATTTTCGTGGAAGATAATTATAAGTTAGAAATTGTGATAATAGAGATTATAAAAGTTGAATTGAGATTGGTTATAGCCGGTTCTCCCTTACTGAGATGAATATGCTTGTATTGTTGAGTTCCCTTGCTGGGATAGAGTATATTATGAATAATTCCCTGCCGAGATTTGTTGTTATGATTACTGTAAGCTATATAATTGGAACGGGTTGCACGCCATAATATATATATATTATATTAGGTCGGGTTGCACTCGCAACATATATTATATTGGATCGGATTGCACGCCGCAACATATATTATATTGGATCGGGTTGCACGTCACAACAGATATTATATTGGATCAGGTTGCACGCCGCAACAGATATATATTATATATTTATTGGATCGGATTGCACGCCGCAACAGATATTATATTGGATCGGGTTGCATGCCGCAACAGTTATATTTATACATACAGATCGGGTTGTGAGCCGCAACAGTAGTGCTATCATATTGTTTTAGACATTGTGTTGTTCCTTCACTTTTATTCAGTTTCTGTTAAGTTGAACTGTTTCCCCGAGGCACGTACCCCCTCTCTTTTAACTGCTCATTACTTGTTTATTTTTCTGCAATATATTATATAACTGTACAGGTTTATCTGGAGTCTGGTGCTAGCCTCGTCACTACCTCGTCGGGGTTAGGCCAGACACTTACCAATACATGGGGTCTGTTGTGCTGATACTACACTCTGTGCTCTTTTGCACAGATTCAGGTACAGGAGCAGCATACGGTGCGCAGCAGTAGTTCGGGAGCTAGTCTTCAGTCCATGAGATTTCCTAGGTAGTCCTACAGGCGTCCGTAGACCCGGCATCTCCTCAATCTTTACTTATGATCTGTTTCCTTTTGTATCCGAGGCAGACTTTATTTCTTGTTCAGACAGTTGAATATAGTAAATCTTAGATAGTCCGTGAATGTTGTGACACTAGTCTTGGGTAGAGGCATATGTGGATTTCCCTTGTTATTTTGGTTTACTTCGTTTAAGTCTTCCCCTAAATTTTAAATTCTGCTGTTGTTTAGTCATTTATCTCATGTCAATTTAATTGGTAAACGTGGATTTAAAACAAAAGTATTATGGATTCTAAATGTGTGGCTTGCCTAGCTTGTACGAGTAGGTGCCATCACGACTCCCAAAGGTGGGAATTCCGAGTCATGACAAGTTGGTATCAGAGCTCTAGGTTACATAGGTCTCACAACTCACGGACAAGCTAAGTAGAGTCTGAGGGATCGGTACAGAGACGTTTGTATTAGGCATGTCAATGGTTCGGTTCGGACGGTTATTTTATAAAATTTATACCATACCAATTTTTCGGTTATTCTATTATGTATAACCAAAATTAGACTTTTCGAAACCGTCCCAATCATGTCGGTTTCACTTCGGTATCGGTACAGTTCGGTTAATTTTCGGTATTTTTTTAAATATCATGTAAAATTCACCAGTAGAAGTAGAATGCAATAACATATATGTTCTTTTATAGGACTTAGCAAAACTCTCTAGATATTTTTACAGTACTTAAGCGTCTCCGGCAGGGATCCATGACAGTCACCCAGTACGAGACCAGGTTTATTGATTTGGCTCGCCATGCTCTTATTATACTTCCCACTGAGAGGGAGGGAGTGAGACGGTTTATTGATGGACTCATTCAGCCTATTCGTCTCCGGATGGATAGAGAGGTTAGGAGCGAGATATCCTTTCAGGAGGCGGCTAATATGACCCGGAGGATTGAAATGGTATTGTCATAGGGGGTGGTCATAGGGCAGACAAGAGACCCCGTCAGTCATACCGATTCAGTGGTGCCTCGTTTGGAGGCAGAGATTTATATGATATGGGTCATCCTCCTATGCCCTTCCAGTCAGCGCTCCAGGTTTCTCACGGTGCATCAGGTGGCCATGGTTTTCGCGGGCAGTATTCTGATTAGCAGTCCTACAGTGCACCATCAACTTCTATCAGTGCACCGCCGCTCCAGAGCTTCCGGGGTGGCGATTAAGGCCGCCAGGGTCAGCCTCAGTTTTCTCAGCCGTAATATTCAGGTACATGTTATGAGTGTGGTGAGTATGGTCACATCCGTAGGGCTTGTCCGAGGTTAGGAGGTACTCAACCGCAGCAGCAGGGTCCCGTTCTATTATTTAGGCACCAGATGTTCCACAGGCTGCCCAGCCAGCTAGAGGTGAGGATAGAGGTGCTAGAGGTAGAGGTAGAGGTCATAGAGGTAGAGCTCAGACCGACAAAGGTGGAGGCCAGTCAGCCAGCAGCAGGCCGTCCCAGAGAGGTAGATCAGAGTGGTAGGCCCCAGCCCCGATGTTATGCCCTTCAAGCTAGGCCCGAGGTAGAGGCTTCAGATGCGGTCATTACAGGTACGGTTCTAGTTTGTGATAGAGATGCTTCAGTGTTGTTTGATCCGGGGTCTACGTATTCGTATGTGTCATCCTATTTTGCCTCGTACTTGGTCATGCCTAGTGATGCCTTAGGTATTTCTGTTTATGCGTCTACACCGGTTGGTGATTCTATCGTGGTCGATCGAGTCCATCGTTCTTGTGTTGTGGTGATTGGGGGTCTGGAGACTCATGTAGATTTGTTGCTTTTAGACATGGTTGACTTTGATATTATATTGTGGATGGACTGGTTATTACCCTATCATGCTGTCTTGGACTGTCATGCCAAGACTGTGACCTTAGCTTTACTGGGTATGCCTCATTTAGAGTGGAGAGGGACTCCTGATCATTCTACCCGCAGTGTTATATCGTATGTGAAGGCTCGGTGTATGGTCGAGCGGGGGTGTTTGGCCTATTTAGCCCATGTTCTGGATTCCAGTGTTGAGGTTCCCTCTATTGATTATGTGCCGGTTTTTTGTGAGTTCCCTGATATTTTTCCTTCAGACCTACCGGGTATGCCAACCGATAGGGATATTATTTTCTACATTGATCTGGTTCCGGGCACTTATCCCATTTCTATCCCACCTTATCATATGGCGCCACTTGAGTTCAAGGAGCTAAAATAAAAGTTGCAGGATTTGCTTGAGAAGGGTTTCATTAGACCCAGTGTCTCACCTTGGGGTGCACCGGTGTTATTTGTCAAGAAGAAGGATGAGTCAATGAGAATGTGTATTGATTATCGGCAATTGAACAAGGTAACGATCAAGAATAAGTATCCACTGCCGAGGATTAATTATTTGTACGACCAGCTTCAGGGTGACCGGGTATTTTCCAAGATTGACTTGAGATCTGGCTACTATTAGTTGAGGATTAGGGCATCTGATGTCCCTAAGATAGCTTTCCGCACTCGGTACGGGCATTATGAGTTCTTGGTTATGTCATTCGGGTTGACAAATGCCCCAGCAGCTTTCATGGACTTGATAAACCGAGTGTTCAGGCCTTATTTGGACTCATTCATGATAGTTTTCATTGATGATATATTGATATAATCCCGCAGACAGGAGGAGCACGAGCAACACCTTAGAGTGGTTCTTCAAACTCTGAGGGATAGTCGGTTATATATATTAAGTTCTCGAAGTGTGAATTTTGGTTGGGTTCAGTTGCATTTCTGGGTCATGTTGTATTAGCAGAGGGTATTCAGGTGGACCCAAAGAAGATTGAGGCAGTTAAGAACTCGCCTAAACCAGCATCAGCTACAGAGATGTCGAGTTTCTTGGGGTTGGCACGCTACAATCGACGATTCGTTAAGGGGTTTTCATCTATTGCAGCCCCGATGAACAGATTGACCCAGAAGGGTGCCCAGTTCATATGGTCGGATGAGTGTGAGGCGAGCTTTCAGAAGCTCAAGACAGCTCTGACTACGGCACTGGTGTTGGTTTTGCCCACAGGTTCAGGGCCGTATATAGTCTATTGTGATGCTTCCCGTGTTGGGCTTGGAGCAGTGTTAATGCAGGATGGCAAGGTTATTGCCTATGCTTCAAGGCAGTTGAAGATTCATGAGAAGAACTATCCAGTTCATGATTTGGAGTTTGCAGCCATAGTTCACGCATTGAAGATTTGAAGGCATTACCTATATGGCATGCCATGTGAGGTGTTCACGGATCACAATAGTCTTCAGTACTTGTTCAAGCAAAAGGAGTTGAATTTAAGGCAGATGAGGTGGTTGGAGTTGTTGAAGGATTATGATATCACCATTCTATATCATCCGGGGAAAGCCAATATGGTGGCCGATACTTTGAGTGGGAAGTCATCCAGTATGGGCAGTCTTGCTTATATTCTGGTCGGTGAGAGGCCTCTTGCTTTGGATGTTCAGGATTTAGCCGATCAGTTTGTGAGACTGGATGTTTCTGAGCCCAGTCATGTGTTAGCTTGCACGGTCGCTCATTCTTCATTATTGGAGTGTATCCGTGATCGGCAATATGATGATCCCCATTTGTGTGTCCTTAGAGACACGATGGAGCACGGAGGTGCCAGGCATGTTACCTTAGATGATGATGGAGTTTTGAGGTTGCAGGGTAGAGTAAGTGTGCCTAATATGGATGGGCTCCGAGAGTTGATTTTGGAGGAGGCCCATAGCTCCCGGTACCCTATTCATCCGGGCGCCGCGAAGATGTATCATGATTTGTGGCAGCATTATTGGTGGCGAAGAAGCAAGAAGGATATCGTAGCATATGTAGCTCGTTGTTTGAATTGTCAGCAGGTTAAGTACGAGCATCAGAGGCCTGGTGGGTTATTTCAGAGGATCTAGCTTCCCGAGTGGAAGTGGGAGCGGATTACTGTGGATTTTGTTACTGGACTTCCACTGACTCGGAAGAAGTTTGATGCAAGATGGGTCATTGTTGATAGGCTGACCAAGTCAGTGCATTTCATTCCTGTGGCAGTCTCTTATTCTTCTGAGAGGTTTGCTGAGATCTATATTCGGGAGATTGTTCGTCTTCATGGTATGCTCGTGTCTATCATTTTGAACTGGGGTACGCAGTTTACCTCATGCTTCTGGAGAGCAGTTCAGCGAGAGTTAGGCACATGGGTTGAGTTGAGTACAGCATTTCATCCCCAGACGGACGGTCAGTCCGAGCGGATTATTCAGATTTTGGAGGATATGCTCCAAGCTTTTGTTATTGACTTTGGGGGTTCGTGGGATTAGTTCATGCCTTTAGCAGAGATTACCTACAACAACAACTATCCGTCGAGCATCCAGATGGCTCCTTATGAGGCTTTATATGGTAGGTGGTGTCGGTCTCCGGTTGGATGGTTTGAGCCGGGAGAGGCTCGGTTGATAGGTACGGATCTGGTTCAGGAAGACTTGGACAAGGTCAAGATCATTCAGGATAGGCTTCGTTCAGCTCAGTCTAGGCAAAAGAGCTGTGCAGACCGCAAGGTTCAAGATGTGGCTTATGTGGTTGGTGAGCGGGTATTGCTCCGAGTGTAGCCTATGAAGGGGGTGATGAGGTTTGGGAAGAAGGGAAAGCTTAGCCTTAGGTTCATTGGTCCGTTTGAGATTCTTGATCGAGTGGGAGAGGCGGCTTATAGACTTGCTTTGTCACCGAGCTTATCAGCCATACTTCCAGTGTTTCATGTGTCCATGCTTCGGAGGTATCACCGCGATCCAGCCAACATGTTAGATTTCAGCACTGTATAGATGGACAAGGACATGTCTTATGAGGAGGAGCTGGTAGCTATTCTAGATCGGCAGGTTCGTCAGTTGAGATCGAGGAATTTCCCTTCTGTTTGTGTTCAGTGGAGAGGTCAGCCTCCTGAGGCATTGACCTGAGAGTCCGAGTCCGATATGCGGAGCCGTTATCCTCATCTTTTCCCCGATTCAGGTACTTCCTTCTTCTGTTCGTTCGAGAACGAACGATTGTTTTAGAAGTGGAGAATGTGACAACCCAAAGGGTCATCACCTACTTTTTGATCCATTATGTGCTTTCAAGGCCTTGAAAATTTCATTTAGAGTTGCCTCGATTTGCGTGCGCAGTCCGGGCGCGAAGCTGGAAAGCTTAAATATGAAATTCTATGAAAAAACTAAGTTTTGATACTAAAATTAATAAATTTGGTTTTGGTCAGCTTTTTGGGTAAACGGACCTGGACCCATGATTTGACAGACTCGGAGGGTCCGTAGGAAAATGTGGGACTCGGGCGTATGCCCGGAATCGAATTCTGAGGTCCTGAGCCGGAGAAATAAATTTTTAAAAGAAATTATTTTTCTGAAATTATTAAGGAAAATTGAAATAATATTTGATTAGAACGTGTTGGTATCGGGCCCGTATTTTGGTTTTGGCTCCCGGTACAGGTCTTACATATGTTTTAAGTAATTCCTGTAAGGTTTGGTTAAAATCGGACGTCGTTTGACATGTTTCGGACTTAAAGTTCTAAAAATTGAAACTTGATGAAGTTTTGGGAAAATTCAAGATTTTGAGGTTTGATTCCTTATTTTTGAGGTTATTTAGGCGATTTGATCGCACGGATAAGTTCATATGATGATTTTGAGTTAGTGCATTTGCTTGGTTAGGAGCCCTGAGGGCTCGGGAGTGTTTCGGAGTGGTTTTGGACTTATGGAAATGGCAGGTTCCAGTCTGGTATGGTCTTCTTCGCATTCGCAGGAGAACCCTCGTGTACGCGATGAGTAAAATTAGCTAAAGGAGATTTCCTTCTATGTGAATGCATTGACCAGGTCATGAACGCGAGGCAGCGGGGGCTAAACCTTCGCGAACGCGTCCCTGGCTTCGCGACGCAAAGGAAAATATGAGCCTAGGCAGGGGGTGGGGTGCTAAAGCTAGGCGAACGCGAGGGCCTGGGAAGATTGTTCCCCGTGAACGCGAAGGACTTTCCGAAAACATGAAGGCCTGTTAAGCTTGACTCATCGCGAACGCGACCAGCCTATCGCGAACGCAGTGAGTATTTTTGCCTAGTGATTTTTAAAATCCAAAACAGAACCCTTACGGGATTTTTACAAAGTTTCTTCTTCTCCAAAGCAATAGGGCGATTTGTGAAGCATTTTCTCTCCATAACTTCTTGGGTAAGTAATCTCCAACACGTTTTCTTCTATTTTCATCAACATTTATTGAAATCCTAGGGCTAAAACATGTAATTAAGGGTAGAAATTAGAGAATTGGGTAGAGTTAGTGCTTTTTAATTTTTTTTTATTTAGACTTTATTTTGGGGTCGAATTTAAAAATAAATTATATATTCGGGCTCGTGGGTAAATGGGTGAGTTGATTTCGGTCCGAACCTCAGGTTCTGACCGAGCAGGCCCGAGGTCGAATTTTGAGTTTTTGGGAAGAATGATGGAAAAGCTATAATTAGGCATTGGGTTTGTATTGTTTAGCATTTATTGATGTATTGAAGCCATTATTTCATAGATACAATTGATTATGAGCCGAATTCGAGAGGGAAAACGGTAATTGAGGATTGAATTGGCCGTGAAAGTTTGAGGTATGTGTTCGGTTTAACCTTAGCTTGAGGGATTAGGAGTTGAGTCATATTTTCTATGTGTTTCTTGTAGAGTACGACGTATAGGCATGGTGACGAGTATCTATACGTCGGTGTCGAGCATGACAGTGAGTCTTAAATTGACATTTGTTGTATTCTTGAATAATACTATGGTTGAAATAGTGAGTAGACCTGTGATATTGAGCAAATGCTTAGCTTATTTTCGTGGAAGATAATTATAAGTTAGAAATGATGATAATAGAGATGATAAAAGTTGAATTGAGATTGGTTATAGTCAGTTCTCCCTTGCCGGGATGAATATACTTGTACTGTTGAGTTCCCTTGCCGGGATAGAATATCTTATGAATAATTCCCTGTCGAGATTTGTTGTTATGATTACTGTAAGCTATATAATTTGAATAGGTTGCACGCTGCAACATATATATTATATTGGGTCGGGTTGCACGCCAGAACATATATTATATTGGATCGGGTTGCACGCCGCAACGTATATTATATTGGATCGGGTTGCACGCTGCAACAGATATTATATTGGATCATATTGCACGCCGCAATATATATTATATTGGATCGGATTGCACGCCACTACAGATATTATATTTGTAACGATGCAACCGGTCATTTTGAGTTCTAGTTCTTCGTTCAGCAGTTGGAGGCCATGAACAGCTTCATTTCAAGTATTATAACTTTGGCACGTGGTCAAAATTGAATTTCAAGAAGTCTAGAGTTGATTTGGAAAGAGAATTCTCATTTCGGAAGCTTAAAGTTGAAATAATAATCTAGGATTAGAATTTTGAGTAAATGACCTCGGAATCAGGATTTGAAGGTTCCAGCAGGTTTGTATGATGATTTCGGACTTGGGCGTATGTCCGGTTCGGGTTTTGGATAACCCATGAGTATTTTGGCGCCTATTGTGGAAGTTAGCATTTTAGAAGAAATTTCATAAGTTTGGCTTGAAGTGCATTTCGGTGTTATCGATGTCCGTTTAGGATTCCGAGGCTGTGAATAGCTTCGTATGGTGATTCTTGAGTTGGGGGCGTAATCGAAGTGGATTCGGAGGTCCGTAGGTCATTTTGAAATCATTTGGCTAAAGATAGAAAATTGAATGTTTTGAGAAATTTGACCGGAAGTGGACTTTTTGATATCAGGGTCGGAATCAGATTCTGAAAGTTGGAATAGGTCCTAATGTCAAAGATGACTTGTGCGCAAATATTGAGTTCAATCGGACGTGATTTGATAGGTTTAAACATCGGAAATAGAAGTTTGAAATTTTGAAGTTCATTAAGTTTGGATTGGAGGTCGATTTATGATTTTGGTGTTGTTTGATGTGATATGAGGCCTTGAGCGAGTCCGTAATGTGTTTTGGGATTGGTTGGTATGTTTGGTTGGGGTCCCGGGGGCCTCGGGTGGATTCCGGATGGTTAACGGATCAAATTTGGAATTTGGAAGAAGGCTGAAGGATCTGGTTGCTGGTATTTTCGCTTCTGCGGTGGGCTAACCGCAGGCGCGGCCCCGCAGAAGCGGAAAGGGAGCCGCAGAAGCGGATTTGGGCTAAGAAGAGAAGGGACCGCAGATGCGGTCATGTTTTCGCAGATGTGGGACCGCATCTACGGTAGAGTGGTCGCAGATGCGGAATGAGGGGCAGCTGGATTGGACTGCAGATGCGGTCAATGTTCCGCAGAAGCGGGACCGCATCTGCGGAGGTGATGTCGTAGAAGAGAAAAGGGGGTGGCCCAGGGAAGACCGCAAATGTGGCGTTTAAACCGCACCTGCGGAGCCGTAGAAGCGGTCAAGGGACCGCAGGTGCAGAAACAGCTGAGGCAGTGAGGTCTTTAAAAGTTCGGGGTTAGGTTCATTTCAACCCTATTTTTTTCCATTGGAGTCAATGGGAAGCAGCTTTGAGGTGCAAGTTTCGTCACTTGTCATGTGGTAAGTAATTTATGCTAGCTTTGAGTTAAATACAAGGTTTAAATACGGATTTAGACTTGGAAAATTGTATAAAATTGAGATTTTGGTGAAAAACTTAGAAATTATATTCTTGGAATTTAGCCACGACTTTGGGGATGAAATTAAGAGAAAATTATATATTTGAGTTCATGAGTTCATGGGTAATCTTTAACTTCAAAAATTTTTAGATTCTGGGTACGTGGGCCCGAGGGCATTTTGGTCAACTTTTCGATTGGAGTTAGGAATTTCTCTAAATTAGATTGTAATGAATAATTGAGCATATATTAAAGAATTTGCGTAACCGTTGGCTAGTTTTGGAGCGTGGTGCATCAATTAGAGTCTTCGGAGGGACGTGGAATGCCGGTTATGGATCTTCGGAGCAAGGTGAGTCTCCTTTCTAGCCTTGTACGAGGGAACTGTCACCATAGGTAAAATAATTAATTATGTGCTCCTATTTGCGGAGGCTACGTACGCACGAGGTGACTAGAGTCCGTGCATAGCTACTATTATGCTATTGTCCGGGTAGTCTAGGACCCAAAAACATGCTACATTTTGAATATTTGTAATCTTATGGATGGTTGAATTGCTTAAACCACATCAAAATTGTAAATGAATTTCTAACAAGATTTAGACCTCATTTTCTTAAATTGTTAAAAGAGAATTAGCTTTCCTTGAATAATTGCCCTTTGTTGGCTTCTTGATTGAATGTCTCTATGTGTTTATTTTGGAGCGGGCCGAACACCTCGGCAAATTAAATAGATGCATTTATAGGCGCGTCGTCGACCCTCGGCAAGTGCACAGTTTATTTCTGTTGGACCGGGCCATCGCCTCGACATAATTTGCGCATGATATTTATATTGTTGCCTAAGAATTTTAAATGTTGGCATTGCCTTTCATGGCTTGATACGAATCGATAAGATAATGAAAAAGTAAAAATCTCGGAACCTATTTATTTTTTTAGAAGATGTTACCTGTTTTCTTGCTCCGTGTTATAAATGCTAGATAAATCCATAATTTTCTCACAATTTTTTTTTTTGTATATTGTTAATTAACCTCTAGTAAGTGTCGAAGTTGACCATCTCGTCTCTAATTCTTAGATATTAGACGGGATACTCATTGGGTACACGTTGTTTACGTACTCATACTACACTTTTATGCATTTTTATTGCACAGGTATATATAACCCTAGTGGCCTACTGGGCGTAGCAGTGCGAATGATTCTGAGACTAGGTAAGTTGCATTATTCGACGCGACCCTCAGCTAGTATAGTCCCTTTCAGTATATTGTATTTCCTTCTTGTCCACTATATTTAGGACGGATGTTGTATCTTATTTCCTTACCTGTAGATGCTCATACACTTGTGACACCGGGTTCTGGGAGGATTTTGGCTTATTCAGTATTAAGTCTTTTATTGACTTTATGTTCATTTTTATAAAATTTTTATTGTTTAATATTCAAGGTATAAGAAAAATAATTTTCGCAAATACTAAAAATTGGAATTTAATTATGCATTCTTGGTTGGCTTGCCTGACAGCGGTGCCTGGCGCCACCACGACCCTTAGTGGATTTTGGGTCGTGACAATATTGAATAGGGTTGCATGCCGCAACAGATATATATTATATATTTATTGGATCGGGTTGCACGCCGCAACAGTTATATATATGTACGGATCGAGTTGCACGCCGCAACATATATTATATTGGATCGGATTGCACGCCGCAACAGATATTATATTGGATCGATTTGCATGCCGCAACAGATATATATTATATATCTATTAGATCGGGTTGCACGCCGCAATAGTTATATTTATACGTACGGATCAAGTTGCGCGCCGCAACAGTAGTGCTATCATATTGTTTTAGATATTGTGTTGTTCCTTCACTTTTATTCAGTTTCTGTTAAGTTGAACTATTTTCTCGAGGCACGTACCCCCTCCCTTTTAACTGCTCATTACTTGTTTATTTTTCTGCAATATATTATATAACTGTACAGGTTTATCTGGAGTCTGGTGCTAGCCTCGTCACTACCTCGTCGGGGTTAGGCCAGACACTTACCAACACATGGGGTCGGTTGTACTGATACTACACTATGTGCTCTTTTGCACAGATTCAGGTACCGGAGTAGCATACGGTGCGCAACAGGAGTTCGGGAGCTAGTCTTCATTCCACGAGATTTCTGAGGTAGTCCTGCAGGCGTCCGCAGGCCCGTCATCTCCTCAATCTTTACTTATGATCTGTTTCCTTTTGTATCCGAGGTAGACTTTATTTCTTGTTCAGACAGTTGAATGTAGTAAATATTAGATAGTCCGTGAATATTGTGACACCGGTCTTGGGTAGAGGCATATGTGGATTTTCCTTGTTATTTTGGTTTACTTCGTTTAAATTCCGCTGTTGTTTAGTCATTTATCTCATGTCAATTTAATTGGTAAATGTGGATTTAAAACAAAAGCATTATGGATTCTAAATATATTGTTTGCCTAGCTTCTACGAGTAGGCACCATCACAACTCCCGAAAATATAAATTTCGGGTCGTGACACCTTACATGTAGGTTTAGATTATACTTGCTATTACATAGCTGTATTTATTTTGTGTGCCCCAATTAAGTTTGATATCCCGTGGTCCATATCTACGAAGGATCAGCCAGAGTGAATTTTAACATAGAAAAATAATTAAATTACTAGGGAAAGTAAATTTGTTAATTGTATTGTATTTGTAAAATAATTCTGAAAATATAAACGAACATAAATAGAAATGAACATAAACAGGAATAAATTTACGAAATAACAAAAAATCAATTCGAGCCTACTGAATTCACATTGTTTCCTTAAGGAATTTAATCCCCTACTGGTACCCAAGCTTATGGATTATTTTCTCCCAGGATAGAACGAATTATACACTGGTGTAGTGGTACTTCAAACCCTAGTGTTTCAGCGAACACAAAGTTCGGTAGCAAATCACACTTACTGTTGCTTTGTTTGATGTTTAAACTATGCAGAAGGAGGAGGAGAAACTCACAAAATCGCATGAAAATTCTGAGCAGAATAGCCTTGTATTTATAGCCAAAGTTGGGCTGAAATCTGAATAAGATCAACTCTTCAGAATGGTTGTTTCTGCAAAACGGCCACAGCATAAATGTCATTACATAAATGGCTATTTACTCAATAATAAAGTGAAAAAATAAAGAGGGAAAATAAATTTTTAATAACATTTATGTTACTATTAACAAATAAATTTGGTCCAAAAAGTTAATCAATCAATCATTTGACCGAAGCCGAACTGAGCCGAGCGAGCGACGGCGGCTGCGGCGCAAGGCTTGCCTTCTTCTCAACTCTTTAAGAGCTAGAAGAAGAGCAACTGCTTATATACCCATAAAAAACGTCTTCCTCTTCCAATATGGGACAATGTCCATTTGCCAAAGGGAAAAACTTAATATTTCACTCAAAAATTTTATTTCTCTCTAACCATTCACCCTCTTTTAAATATTTAATATATTAATTAAATACATAAAAAACTCAACAAAATTTTCTTTTGCGCTGAAGCTATATAAAACGGTGCAGTAGAGTTAGTTTTCACATATTGGTGATATTTTAAAAACTTATGATTAAAACGTTGTAAAGAATAAAATAATATGGTTAGTGAAGTAGTTGGTTTGATACTTTAGATTACGACGCTAATATGCTTTGTGAAGTATCGCTTTTACCCTCATTTTAGTTCTTCTAGCAAGCTCAGTTAGGTTTTACTGTCCTGACGAAATGTATTCTTCCATCATAATCATTTAGCAGTCCAAATAATTACATAAATGAATACATTGAACCATTTGTCTATAAATGACTTATAACCTACAAATTATTACTTAAAGTTTTCACTAATAATTTCCTAAGTAGACTCACGTAAGTCATTATCTTACTTCATACCTAATGGTGGTTTAGTGACAACTAAAGAATAAAATCTTTTTAGTCTTGTAATTTACTTTTTATTTATTTATTCTTTTAGGGCACCACAATGACAATGCCCCACATTTTAATGTTTGGGCTCTATTATTGGCTTTTCATTAATTTACTACGAGTACACTTGAGTTATAATTAAATTTGTATATGATAAAACCGCTCCCATGATATACCCCGGTCTACGATATGATAAGCCAAGCTCGAAATATTATAATAAGGGGCAAAAAACGGAGGTAAAGGTTTCATCGATTCGGAGCCCAGGACTGTCACGACTCAAAATCCACTAAGGGTCGTGGTGGCGCCGGACACTGCTGTCAGACCAGCCAACTCAAATACTAAATTAAATCTCGTTTAACACTTTTGAAATACAGGAATTTTTCCTTCATTATTTAGAAATTTTAAAGAATATATTTTCAAATCGAATTTAAAAGTTAAGCAATTAAAACAATACTTCGAACCATCCCAGAACCCGGAGTCACGAGTGCATGAGCATCTGCTGACAAGAGAAATAACATACAATATCCGTCCGGATACAAAGGACGGAAAGTAAATACAGTACAAAGGAAGGGACTACTCTAGCTGCGGCCGTCTCGAATGATGCAACTCACCTAGTCCCCGAATCATCCGTGCTGCTATGCCTAGCAGACCGCTGGAGTCAAATATACCTGTGCAACAAAATGCACAGCAAGTGTAGTATGAGTACAAAAATAACGTGTACCCAATGAGTATCCCGCCTAATCCCGAAGGGATAGAGACGAGATGGTCAACTTTGACACTCACTAGAGGTCAATTAACAATATTCTATAAGTGCGAGAATAATCATGGATTTGTAAAAAAATTATGATTGTGAAGCCAGCAAACAGGTAAACACCTTCAATAATAAATCAAAGGCTTCTAAAGTCCGTTCTTTATTATCTTATCAATTTATGTCAAGCCACATAGGGCCAATTCCATATTTACAAATTTCCAAGTAACAGATAAACATGCGCAAATCACGCCGAGGTCGACGGCCCGCTCCAAAATAATGTAGATTGTGCACTGCCGAAGGTCGAGCGGCACGAACCATAGATGCATCTATTATCACCGAGGTGTTCGGCCCGTTCCATAATTAAACACATATCCTGCTCGTGAATCATCCATGCGACGCAGGCACACATAAAGTATATGCTCGATCAGTCAAATAAGAACTTATCAGGGAATATTTATTCAAATAAAATNCCGGACAATAGCATGATAGTAGCTACGCACGGACTCTCGTCACCTCGTGCGTATGTAGCCCCCACAAATAGGAGCACATAATCATTTACTTTACCTGTGGGGTAAATTCCCCCTCACAAGATTAGAAAGGAGACTCACCTTGCTACGAAGATCCACAACCGACATTCTACATTCTTCTGAAGACTTGCACCAACGCACACTGCTCCAAAACTGGCCAACGATAATATAAATCCATTAGTATATGCTAAATCATACTTTACAACCCAATTTGTAACCATCCTAACCCCGAACGAAAAGTTGACCAAAATGCCCTCGGGCCCACGTGCCCGAAATCTAAAATTTCTCGAAGGTAAAGATTACTCATATCCTTAGGAACTCAAATACAAAATTTTCTCTTAATTCCATACTCGAAGTCGTGGCTAAAATCCACGATTATAACTTTCTAGGTTTTCAACCAAAACCCCCAATATTTACTTTAATTTCCATGCTTAAATCCATATATAATTGATATATTTAACTCAAAAGTGATAGGGATAACTTACCTTAATCATTGACGACAAAATCCTCTCTTGAAACTCCCTAAAAAACGCCCATGCCATGAAGAAATATGATAGAAATGGCCAATCCTCGACTTTAAAATGATAGTCTGCCTCCAGGGACTTCCGCTTATGCGGAAAAATACCCCTTCCGCGATCCCGCTTTCGCGAAAAATAATCCGCTTCTGCGGTCCCTAAGCTCCAGCCAAATTTCCTCTTCAACGGAAACCAAATCGCATAAGCGGTTCCATTTAAACGGTCCAAAAGCCGCTTCTGCGGCTCCTCCCCAAGCCGGCCTTTACCGCTTCTGCGACCATTCCTCCGCAGATGTGGTCTCGCTTCTGCGTAACCTTGACCGCATCTGTGGTCCTCAAGCCTTAGTCCAAAAACCGCTTCTGCGGCCACCCGTTCGCTTCTGCGATTCCGCTTCTGCGGTCAAC
>MU744269.1:21944-49437 GCA_026770625.1 Nicotiana glauca | reverse complement strand
TAAGTGATGAATAAAATGACATGTTGAATATTAATGTTATTATCACATATGTTATTGATTACGAGAGTATTGTTTCTCTTTTGTAGATCTTACAACTATCTGCACAAGGATATGCAAATGATGATCTCATAAGCTTAGCACTCGGTCCTGGACCTCTAGTGCTTCGATATTCCACATTAATGGTGAATGGATTTAGATTTCAGACAAGAGATATAGAGTCGAGAAGAAAAACACAGAATTGTGGAGTTCTTGTTAGAGGAGATGATTCAGACTCAACAAAGGAGTATTACGGTATATTGGAGGACATTTACGAGTTATCTTATATGGGAAATAAGAAAGTTTGCCTCTTCAGGTGTCATTGGTGGGATGTGGCTCACTTAGGAAGAGGATATAATATTGACAAATATGGCTTCAATAGTGTGAATACCCGTTGTGCCTTGAATACAAATGAGCCATTTGTATTGGCATCTCAGTGTGAACAAGTTTTCTATGTGGACGACATGTCTAACAAAGATTGGCTTGTTGTTGTGAAGACAAATCCTCGTGACCTTTTTAATATGCCTGAAAAGGATATTAATTCTACAGAAATTGAAGATGAAGTATTATCGAGTGAAGATGCTTATCAACAAGAGCAAGTTGAAATTAATACATTGCACATTCATGCTCAAGAAATTGATATTGTGGTGTCCATATATAGGGATGATGCTGAACCACAGATTATTGATTATAACCAAGCGACTGAAGCTCAGACAACTGTGCATAATGAGGACAATGGTTTCATTAATGACGATCACATGGATCTGTATAATAGTGAACAAAGCGATGAACAGTTACTTGATGATAACGACGGAGAGGACACCGACATAGATGATAGGGATATGGAGTGATCAAATAGATAGCTTTCATGTTTATTTCTATGGATTCTTATTAGTAGCTTCTTTATCCCCCTTATTATTCTGCGATTCAATGAACCTTCATCTTAATTACTACCTTTAATATACTGGAATATCTCTTTTACATTTATATGTGATGATGACTTGAATTTTATAGCTTTGCTAAGCTTCTAAATGTACATATACATCAGTTGTTGTGTTTAAGAATGATAGAAATCTCAATAATGGCATGATCCTTTACTAGACAGATATGGATCTTCACCAGAACTTTGATTTTTTTTTCATATTTTTTATTTTGAGATATTATAGGAAATAGTAGGATTTGGAAGAGGTAAAGGTGCACGAGGTGGAGGTGGAGGTAGTCGTGCAGGTGGAAGTATTGGAGTTTGTGACAGTTCTACAGCAACGTCATCCTACAGGGCTAATGCACCATTGACAAGGCTTGAGCGTTCTTCTCAACCACAAGCATCTCGGTTACAAGCATAAGCACTTTCAGAGAGTCAACCTCATCAAGAACCTAATGGATCATAGTCATCAAGAATTGTTGTCGAAAGTGTGCATCCCACTTTAGAAACTGAAAGTGCTGCAGGTTAGTTCTCTCAATCTTTCTGTTAACTAATTAACAACTCAATTTAGATATGGATTGCTGCAATATTTTGTGTGCTTGTGCAATGTGGAGTTAAATGTTTCTCTGCAATCCAGCCAGCCACCATTTGAGTTATAGATTTGCCCAGGAATTCCTAGTTTTTGTACTGCACATTATAGGCTAGTGAAAACCAATTTGTTATACATCAATAAAAATATATAAAAATGTGAGAAAGCTGCATTTTTGTGCTTGCAAATATGATATCTGGTTTTGTTCTAGTGTGTGCATTGTTATAACAAGGAATATTAAGGTGTCAGTTTATTTAGCCTACTACTGTTAGTTTTAATGTAGAACTTCGTTTAACAAAAAGTTATAAATCAGAAGGGAAAAGCCAAATCAGGAAAAGCCAAAATCTGATAACTGATCAGAGCTCACCTCATTGAAAATGCAAAAGCGAGTTTTCAAATAATTACTAGAGAATTTGCTAATTTTGATTTCATCCACTTTAGGGATGATATTCATTCCCACATTAAATATATTTTTGACAGATTCTGCATCCACCAATTTCAGCTAGCAACTAAAGTAGGAGTCCTTGTTTCCTGGTTCTGTTTATTCTTTGCAACTAGTTCCACTTTTGCATCTGATTTTTTATCATCAGCACATTCTTGATTGTCTTTAACAGGATTTACGTTAGTCCTCTTAAAACTAACATTTGACTCTTCCACACATTCTTCCAAATTACCATTTTCCTGTCCATTAAAATCTATTTCGAGTTGCAACTTAATATCAGCTACCCTATCTGGTTCAATAGCCATAAACTCTTCGATTTTCTTTGACTGGATTTCAAAGTTCCCATGCATTTCACAACTGACAAGATATGACTCGGGAAAGAAACAGCCACCAGATTCATCTATCCAGGAAATAGGTTTGTGCAAACCATTAATCAGATCTATTTGAACCATAAGATACTTAAAAACTATAGTCTCACCAGCATATTTGTAGGGATGAGCAGCCTACACAATTTAATGCACATTTGGGACACAAGAAAATTTAAAAACAAAGGAAACTTTTTGAAAACAGCTAAAGAAGGTATACCTTTGATGGAACTATTTCTACAGCTGGGGAAGGAAGATGGACATCTCTGTCGGATATCACTGACATCTATGTTGAATACGAATTTTACTACTGCTTGCTTTTGAAGCTAAACAATTGCAGCAGCTCATCATTAAATATTTGTATTCTGGATGCTATATGATTGTTAAATATATATTCTTTTACGCGCAGCTTCTTGCAAAAAATCCAATAAAGGGAGAGGGAGATACAAATCTTTACTTGTAGATTTAAAAACTAAGCATGGTAGTAAAACTCCTATTGTCATTCCAGATGACATTGAGAGAGCTGTAGGTCCCGGGTCTAGGGACATTGTTAACTATTGTGGTTTGATTATGCGCAGCGCTATCTCATTTAGAGATGGTTATTGGCAAGAAATAATCACAAAACATGGAGATGCGATGTGGTTGAAGGTTAAGGTAATAATTTGTTAATAAAGGTTCTATCAACTTTTTATCACACGTTTTATTTACTCTCAAAAGCTTTTCATATTTGCCTTTAGGATAAATTTGAAGCTACCGGAGTTCGAGAGCATGTATTGCAAGCTCTTGTGGTCAATACTATGAAAAGACTTTTTAGAACATGGAAGACTCGATTGCATGCTGAATACTCTCGCTATGCTACTGATGAAGAGAGATTATCTCATAGGCCAAGTGATGTTACACCTGAGGATTGGGTATTTCTGATAGGACATTTTGGAAGTTCGAAATTTAAGGTAACTTGGTAATATAAATATGTGACAAATTACTATTTCAATTCTGGTTCTTAATTTATGGATATAATTTCAGGCTATGAGCGAGCGAAACAAAATAAACAGGGGAAAACAAATCACTAAACACTCATGTGGCTCAAAGTCATTTGCTGAAGTGGAGGAATTAACGGTACAAATTCATTTAGCACAATAATATTTCATATATTTGTCATTCTCTTTTTGGTCGGATTGGTTTTGATCAATGATCATATAATTAATATCAGCTTGCTTTTTTGTCAGCAAATTAAACTAATAAGAAGTACTTATAATTCTGGAAGATAACATTATGTACGATTTGTTTCATTATCCTTCCCACATTATGAAATAAAATAGTTTTCCTCTACTTTAATAAATCATAGAGAAATCCTATTAATGGACAAAAGGCACCACTGGATCGAGTTTGGGAGCTCCAACATACTCGTAAGAATGACAAAGATGAACTGGTGTGGTCAGATCCACAGTCGCAGCAAATTCATGTAATCTCCTGAAATTGTGTTTTATTTATTTTATTTTATGTCTCCTATTTTATATCATAAATTGTTATGCATAATTGCAGGGGCAGCTCCAAGAAATTGTGGAGCAACAACAATTTGAAGAAAATCCAATGAATGCAGATGAGATTTTAGTCACCATACTTGGCGAATAAACTAGCTATGTTCGTGGGAAAGGGTACGGAAAAAGACCTGCAAAAAATAGCCGAGTGCAGCAGGTTGAATTAGAAGTAAGTATGTCTTCTGCAATAGAAAGTATGCGTCAAGATATGCAACCTGAAATGGACAGAAAATTACAAGAAGAACGTGAACAAGCTGCTGAGTTGCAAAGAAAGTTAGAAGAACAAATGGCTGCTGAATCACGGAAGCTAGAAGATGATCATTTTGAGTTACAAAGAAAGCTAGAAGAAGATCGTGTTGAGTTGCAAAAGAAACTAGAAGAGGAGCGCGCACACATGAATCTACAACTTGACAAAAGATTTAAAGAGCAGATGGCTACGATGATGGCTAGAATTCAAAAGGTAAATGCTAATGTTTCTATACTCTACAAACGTACTATACAACTGTTAATACAATGCTGCTAGTACTTGCCATATTGGTTGTTTCTTCTGACAATTCTTGACCCTGAGATGATTGTGATTGTTGATTTATGCATCCTATTGTGTGTTGAGAATCTGCATTTTCTTCTTGTCCCCTGCCGTAGGCCGTATTCTGACACTTAAGACCTGGTGATATTGACTGCAATCCATTTGTGTTATGTGTAGTAGTAATTGTGCACACTGATCCTTTGCTTATTTTTTTTTTTAAATCTGGTTTGAGTTGTTATTAACCATATAGCTAAATTTCAATAACAGAATCCAAAATCATAGTAGCTCAAGTACAGTGAACTTCTGTATAGCTGCGGCTTTTGTAGTCTGGATAAGTGAAAAGCTTGTATTTGCTTGGCCATAGCCCATAGTTCAAGTACTATTTTGCAGAGATACACGTTGTTGCAAGAATAGGCAGATTGCAGTGCAGTCATCTCTATTGGTATTAGGAAATTTCTGCTTCCATGCATCTATGAAAGCCTCTACCGCTGCCTTCGCGGCTGCTGCTCCATCATTCGTTGAACACACTATGGAAACAACTTGGTCATTACTAAGCACATCCCATACCCCATCGGATGCTAGAACAAGAAACTGATCATTGGGAGAAAGATGGTGATAGGAGACATCAGGCCTGGAGATAATACCATAGTTTTTGAGCATGAAATCTCCGAAAGCTCTAGACATGGCGAGTCCAGGAGCGTCTTCATTTGGTAACCATACTCTCTATATATGTGCCTCTTTTTCTAGTGCTAGCACTCTTCCTCCGCAGTTCCTTATTCTTTCTGCTTCAGAAGGCAGGCTAGGCTTCAAATCAGTAGTTAACTGAACAACCTCAATTGTTCCCTCCTCTGTCTTTCTTCCTAATACAGCTCGAGAATCACCAAGATGAGCTATAATCAAGTCATCATCCTGTCTTATAGCAACTACAGAAGTTGTTCCACTGCAAGAAAAATCTAATTTCTCAAGACTTTTAATTTCTTTATCCACCACCTTAAAGGAGCTCAGACAAGCCTTTTTCCACTTGTTCTTCACGGATTTATCAACTTCTTTCACAATTTGTATTGGAGAAATGATTTTTGCAGAGAAAGTGTATGTTTCAGAAGCAAAGATGGCAACTTATTCATAACTAATTTGCTGACTATCTGTCCATTCTTTCCATGTCCATCAAAAACTCCACTGAAAGCTCCATTTTCTACACCAAACCCCTGATAGAGAATAGCAGAATCTTGATTGAGTCCTTTGCTTCCTTGATGTGAATAAACTGAACCAATTTGTTGGTATCTATTGTTGTTGTTGTCTTCATATTGTACCAAATTTTCATGGCCATAATCAATAACATGAACCCCAAAAGATTCACTGGATATGCAGATACCCATCATTGTGCTACTTGTATCCAATGATAGCTCCTCTGTTGTATAGTACTGGTGCTGCACAGAAATGTGCCTAAAGTCCTTAAATTGTTAGTGCATGTGAAATGGGTTGTAGGTTCAGTGAAGTTTCAAGAATGGCATACACTTTCTGTGATTAGTCTGAATATCTTTCGCCTTGCCGCCTCTTGAGCCTGTTAGTAGGATCTTTTTTCTGATTTCTACTGCAAAAGTTTTGTATGAAGTTGGGTTAAAACTCTGAGTTGATGAAGCTTTTGGATGTTATATCTTGATTCATCATGTCATGTTCATCCAAATAAAAGAACACAAGGATAGTAGCTCGTTTCCTGTTAGTAGGATCTTTTTGCTGATTTTTACTGGAAAAGTTTTGTATGAAGTTGGGTTAGAACTCTGAGTTGATGGAGCTTTTGGATGCTATATCTTGAGTCATCATGTCATGTACATCCAAATAAAAGAACACAAGGATAGCAGCTCGTTTCCTGTTTCACACAAAATTATATTTAGATAAACTTGCTATCTATGTTGGATAGAGGTTATATGCATCTTCTCATTTTGGGACCACAATCTCCAGCTGTTCTCCTGATTATTCAATAACAGCAGATGCAGAATCCTAATTTAATTATCAGTGTGTCCTGCTTTGTATGAACACCTATGCCTGCCCTTAACTTCCTTTCAATGGATTGAGTGTAAAACACTAATACCACCATTCGAGTATCCATCAAAAGGCAAGACATAGGCGTAGAAAATTGACCTGCAAAATAGAAAACCTTGTTATATAGAACCAGCACCACCATGATTCAGCTATTGAAGCCCAATGGAATTGGTTTTTTTTAAAAGTGTCAAAGTATGTGGCATCGCTAGTAAGCGCGTTTTGATATCCATTTTATTACTCTGCTCATCTCGATCTAGCATGAAATACATGTTAATGAAAACTGATACAATCAATTGACGAGCATATTTTAACTTGTACTTTTAGTTTTCCTGTGGCGTAATTGTGATTGAAATTTTATCCCTTTGCCTTGAATTTTATTTTAGTTGTAGAGGTCAATGCTCTTCTCAGTTTGCTTAGAATCTTCTATAAAGAATCTACTCTTACTTATAAATTGAGTATGTTGTTTATCTTTGCCTAACTCTTGAACAGAACTGAACCAGAATCTCTTAAGTTAATTTTGAACATTTAGTTAATTTTGCCGATATGCTACTTGTTGAGATATTTTCTTTAGTACGTGTATCTGCTAACTTTGTTCATTATATATTTTTTTTGCAATGACAGGAAAAAGAACTTCAACAATGAAGAAATGAAGTTGCAGTAGAGCAGTTTACAAACATTGGAGTAGTTTGAAGTTTTTGGAGTATTTTAAAGAAATTTTATTCTTTTTATTGAGGACGTGCAATGACAATATTACTTTAATTTAGATTGTTTACACTTTTACCAATGAAAAGATTATATACAATTCTATTTCGTGAAATGTATTGTTACTACTATAAATAGGTTGTTTTATTATTAATGTTCGACTACTAGTATGAATCTATTATAGTTTTATATAAATATTTTTTAAAACAGGAAATTTTTATTGTAGCGACTATTGTTGTCACGAAAATAATAGTATTGTAGCGATATTTCGCCGTCACAAAAAGGTTAGTTTTGGTAACAATCCCCTGTTGTCACAAAAAGTAAGTGAATATTAGTGACGATAAAAGTTGACACAAAAAGGCGAGGAATTTGGGGCGACTAATGTTGTCACGAAAGATAAACCTTTTGTGGCAACAATGATTCGCCACCAAAGAAGACTATTCAGTGGCGACTAACGTCTCTTGAAGGTGTATTTTGTGTCAATCTTAGTTAACTTTTGTGGCGATTAATGTTGCCACTGAAAGCATATCTTTTGTGTCGACCAATTTAGCCGCGACGATTGAGTTTCAGCCACTGAGTATAGCCAACGACTATAGGCTCACCACTGATTGTCTTCTGTGGCGACTTTTGGACTTTCAGTGGCAACTTTTGTCCCCACAATAGAACTCTTTTCTTGTAGTGCTTCCTTGGTTAATTTATAGGAATTATAAATGCGTTCTTGTTGATTCTAACTCTATAGACATATAGGCATTAGGTTAGCTTAAATAGGCGAGTAAGAACTCGACAGATTCTTATGAGCAATATTAACCCGGTCAACCAATAAACTTGATCAATTCGTTAGTCAATTCAATTGAAGTATACAATAGGAATGTTAGATAGCCCATAACCCTAGATCGTTTTCATTACATTGATATCATAAAAATCTGCTCTTTCTCTCTGTTAAAAGTTCATTATTTATATTCTTTATTTAATTAGTTTAGAACCAAATACTTCTAGGTTTAATTCCTGTTTAGATAATTAGGATAGTCTAATTTAGTTAATAGTTAATCACAATTGCTCGTGGGTTCGACGTCCGACTTTTAGTCACTTTATTACTTGACGAGCGCGTATGCTTGCGTATGTGTTTGGCCGCAACAAGCGGCTCAAAACACTATACACAGATGACATAACGGATGATTAATTAACTAACTAATTATCAAAAAACACATAATGGATGAACTTATCTCTTTCATAGGAAGCTTCATTGTTCGTATATTGAACTTTATGCATTTGTTAATTTGTTTTAGAGTTGGCAAAACTCAAATTTTGAAAAAAGAACATTTGTTTTTATAGAAAAAGTTAACTTTTCTTAAAGAATCTCAAACTCAATTTTTCAAAAACTCATAAACTGAAAATTTTGAAAAATATTGAGTTATGAGAAAAGTTAATTTCCTGAGAAAACAGCTCAAAAACTATAGTGCAGTATTTTCTTTTCTAAAAGCTTAAAAACTGAATTTGGAAATTAAACTCTGAAACCCCTTTTGCATATACGTTTCTTTCAAAAGCATATATTATCAATTTGAACATGCTAGAAATAGTGATGACCTTTCTCTTCTTTGTTCTTTTCCAGTGAGAAAGTCTTTGCTTCCTCTGTCATTGTCAATGATGATTTAGCATGTAAGATTTGTAGAGCTTCCAACTACAAATGTACATAACTAATTTCCTTGAATGGATGGCCTTTAGCTAACCCGAAATATAATACCAAAAAGTGAAATTGTTGCTTTCAAGTTTTATATGAAGTTTTTGTCTTCGTAACCTTCCTTATATCTTGAAGAAGATTCCTGCAACCGGACATTCATCCCCAATTTCATGTCCTTTTTCATCTTTTCGTGTCCTCTTTTTCCCAATTAGCTTATTTTTGTAAGAAAATTGATTGAATCTAATTCAACCTTTAAAGCAAATTTGTGAAGTACTGATTGATTAAGATAATATAATGAGACAACAATATTTCCTAAACTAGTCTCAGTATAGGCGTGTGTATCCTATCTCGATATTTTATTTTTTGTTTTAAATTACATAAATATTATATCAAAAATTATGTTTGAAAAAGCTAGAAGAAATTATCACATAAATATTGTTACAAAAGAATATAGATCTAGAAGAAATTCGCTTTACAAATAAAGAGAATTTTTTAAATGAAGCACTAATTGGAATAATTAGAACTTAAGCTCATCGAAAAACAGCATCCAACATAATATAAATAAAGTAGGGTTGCTACAGTTTTTTGTTATTTAAAATTACAAAAGGCTTTGAAATCTAATATTTACTGACTTTCTTTACTACCATAGGACAAACGGAGTAACACTATTTTAGATTAAATGTAAGTGTTTAATTTATACTCTTTTGCTAGGGGTGTCAAATGGATCTTTAAAATCGATTAAACCTATTGAACCGAGCTGTGCTAAATTGATTATTAGGTTTCTTGTAATAAAATCATAAGTTTTTATAAAACATACAACCGTATCGAAAAATAGTGTAGGTTTTTAATTTTATAAAAATAAACCGAAAAAATATCGAACCATACTGACTAAATTTTTATATAAAATATATTTTATATAATAAGTTTAACACTAACAAAGCATTAAGTTTTTTTCTTAGGTCTTGGGGTTATGAAAATAGCTAAAAATGACCAAATAATTAATATCCAAAGTCCCAACTTTCGTATCTATTCTACTACTAATATCGAAACTAAATTAGATCCAACATCTTGATTAACAAGCCACTAGGTATTCCAGAGATCTTCAGTAGCAAGCTACAAGGCATTGGATATCTTTCCTCTCGTATGATTTAGACTTCTAATGGACTCTATTCTTGAGTCCCAACTTGATTAGTATCTTTCCACTCGTATGATTTATATTTCTCTTGTCTTTGCTTAATTTGTTATACGCTACCATAGAATAGTGTGATTGTTTACCCGTAAAACAGAATAGCTGAATTTATAGCATGGTTTATAGACAAGCGAATCGATTTGATCCCAAAATAATAAATAAATTAAATAAACTACAAGACTTAGGGTTGAAATCGAGTTAAAATAGCACACAACTTGGTTCTAGGAGCAAGGCTTTTGAAGGCTACAATATGTGACGACCCGACCGGTCGTTTTGAACTCTAGCGTATCGTTCAGCAGTTTGAGGCCATGAGCAGCTTCACTTCAGGTATTATGACTTGTACGCATGATCTGAATTTAATTATGGAAAGTTCGGAGTTGATATGGAGAGAGAATTCTTATTTCGGAAGCCTTAAGTTGAAAGAATTGATTAAGATTGGATTTTTGAGTAAACGACCTCGGAATCGGGATTCGAAGGTTCCAACAGGTTCGTATGATGATTTCAGACTTGGACGTATCTCCTGATCAGATTTTGGAAGACCCGAGAATATTTTGGCGCCTATTGTGCAAGTTATCATTCTTGGAAGAATTCTATAAGTTTGGGTTGACGTGCATTTCAGTATTATCGAGGTCTGTTTGGGATTTCGAGTCTAGAAATAGCTTCGTATGGTGATTCTGGTGGTGGGAGCGTGATCGAAAGTGAATTCGGAGGTCCGTGTGTCATTTTGGAGTCATTTGGCTAAAGATAGAAATTTGAAGGTTTTTGGGAAGTTTGATCGAGAGTTAACTTTTTGATATCGGGGTCGGATTCTGATTTCGGAAGTTGGAGTAGGTCTGTAATATCGAATATGACTTGTGTATAAAATTTAATGTCAATCGAACATGATTTGATAGGTTTAAACATCGAAAGTAGAAGTTTGAAATCTTAAAGTTCATTAAGCTTGAATTGGAGTGCGATTCATGGTTTTAGTATTGTTTGATGTGATTTGAGGCTTCGAGCAAGTATGTGTTATGTTTGTAGACTTGTGTGGGTGTTTGGCTTGGAGCCCATGGGGCTATGGGTGAGATTCGGGATAGCTTCAGAGTGATTTGCTAAGAAATAAGATTGTTGATACTGGTATGATCGCAATTGCGATGCTTTGGTCGCAAATGCGTCATCGCATTTGCGAGGTTCCGTTCGCATTTGCGAACATGGGCAGCTGGGGGATTGTTCGTATTTGTGACGATTGGGTTGCTTTTGCGAGGCTTGAAGGGTTCGCATTGGCGAAACCCTTATCGCATTTGCGAAATGGGCCAGATCAGTCGAGGGTCGCATCTGCGATGGATTCTTCGCATTTGCGAAGCTCGTATTTGCTATCATGGGAATTAAATGGGAATTCTACCTGGTATTTTTTTCCGCAGATATTTGCTGGGGATTTTCATGCGAAAATTTTAGAGTTCCTAAATTTTGGAATATTTACCTACAAACACAATTTTCCCAGGTAAATCCGCAAGTAAATTTGGCGCCATTTAGCGCTAATATATTACCTAGGGATTTATTTAGGAAAATAATTCCCATGTATTATTTTCGTAGGTAATTTCGCGTGTAAACAATAAAAAGTATGAAAATTTTATTTCCTTTATGAATTCGTAGAAAATTTTCCAGGTAACAATACTTGCGGATTTAACTAGGGATTATTTCTTGGGAATTTACCTGGAAATATTATTACTTGGGGAATTACTAGCAGATTTTTTATTGCGATATTAGTTGGGGATTATTTCTTGAGAGTTTACCTGGGGATGTTATTACCTAGGAATACTTGGAGATTTTGTTGTTGCGATATTAGCTGGGGATTATTTCTTGGTGATTTACCTAGAGATTTTATTACCTAGGGAATTTTATTGCTGCAATTTAGTTGAAGGTTATTTCTTGAGGATTTACTTGAAAGTTTTATTTCAAAGGAAATTACTTGAGGATTTTTTTGTTGTAATTTTACCTTGGGATTATTTCTTGAAAATGTAACTGAGAATTTTATTTTCTAAGATTTTATTGTTGCATGTTTAGATGAAGATATGTTCTTGGGAATTTACATGGGGCAGAGGTTTCGACCTCAAATTTTAAAAAATTATATATTTTTGAAAGTTACAAAAAGTAATAATTTGTAAAAAAAAATATTCCACTATTGATTTTATCTACGAAAAAAGTCTAAAAATGTCACCCAACTTTCAGAAATGGTTTATCCATGTCATCCGTTAAAAAATTGTTATTTCCATGCCACTACCGTTAAAGAAATGGTCTATCCATGCCATTATTGACTAACGGCTCAATTTTTATTTGGATCGTCTATGCCACTGGTTTCCATATCAGTACTAATAATTTCTATAAAAATTTTGGCCAATAATTTTAATTTTTAGTCTAAAAGATCATGCATATTTTACTTGGGAATACTTGCAAATATATTCCTATGAAAATTCGCAAGAAAAATTCACCTTTTCATGAATTTTTATAGCAAGAAAACATTCGCGTTTTTAGAATTCTTTTACGAAAAAATCCCCAGGTAATTTATATGCGGATTCAAATTTTTCATGTAACTTACCAAGGGATTTTAAATTTCACAGATAATAATTACCCACGAAGGTTTTTTCATCGGATTTTTGTTTGAAGGAAAATTCGCAGGAAATTAAATTACTTGGGAATTTTCCTATATAACCGGCAGGAAATCCCCATATAATTTGTGATTTTCTTGTATGCGACAATGGCAAGGGGGAGCAGGCTTCGCATTTGCGAGGTTTTTGTCGCACTTGTGACATGCGCATTAGTGAACCTGGTGTCGCAAATGCGACATCAGAGGCCTGTGACCCGCTATTAATTTCGAGACTTAGATCATTTAGCTCATTTCCTTCATCCTCTTAGGCGATTTTTGGAGCTCGTGGAAGAGGGTTTTCACCTAGCACTTTAAGATAAGTAATTTCTATGCAACATCAGTTCAATACATATATTATGGGTAGAATAACATGTAAAAATTAAGAAAAATCAAGGGTTTAGATGAAAAACCTAGAGTTTGATAAAAATAAGATTTAACCACGAAATTTGTGATGGAATGAAGTAGAAATTATAGATTATTAATCCTTAGGTTATGGGTAACAATTTTCTTCAAAATTTCCGGAATCCAGGCACATGGGTTGGGATAAATTTTAGGAACCTTGCATTTAGGGTTGAAAAATTGGTTTAATAATTAGAAGATGAACTTTTGAGCATGTATTGACTAGTTCTTACCCCATTTAAATAGTTTTGGATCGTTCGGCTCCAATTTGGAGGTTTGAGCGCGTTCATGAATTGGGATATAGGCTTCGAAGCAAGGTGAGTCTCCTTTCTAACCTTGTAAGAGGGAATTGTCCCCATAGGTGAATTAATTGGATAATATGCTTCTGTTTGTAGGGGCTACGTACGCACGAGGTGACGAGAGTCTGTGCGTAACTACTATTATGCTTAAGTCCAGGTAGTCTAGGACCCAAAAACATGCTTTACCTGCAATATTTAAAATCTTGTTGTCAATTTAAAAATACTTAAACCATATCGAATGTGTAAATGAATTTTTAAAAGACGAGACATCGTCTCTTGATTTTTAAAAGAGAAATTGCCTTTTCTTGGATAACTGTTTCCTAATGAAGTCTTGATTGACTATCTGAATGTGTGTATCTATGGGTACCTTCGTCGCATGTATGATTCGCGAGCGGGGTAACTCTATTATTTATATTTGACCACGTCGCTCGTATGATTCGCGAGCAGAATAATAGATGCATCTATGGTTCGCGTCATTCGACCCTCTGGCAGTGCACATTTTAATATTGTTGGATCGGGTCGTACGTCCTCGGCATGATTTGCGCATGCTTGCATCGCTTGCCTTGAAATTTATTGAAGTGATATTATTTCTCCTCGGTTGGAGAATAAATGTATAAATGATGAAAAAGGGTTTAGGAATTTTCTATAAAATAAAGAATTGCTTACTTGCTTCACTTTATTGAATTACAATCATGCTTATATAAATCTTCAATTTGTTACATTATCGATTTATCATTATTGGACCACTAGTAAGTGTCGAAGTCGACCTCTCGTCTCTACTTCTTCGAAATTAGGCAGGATACTTACTAAGTACACATTGTTTTAGTACTCATGCTATACTTGTTGTGCATTTTGTTGCACATGTACATGTATCTCTAGTGGCCTACTGGGCATAGCAGCATGGATAATACGTAGACTAGGTGAGCTGCATTTCTCAAGGCGACCCGCAACCAGTATAGTCTCTTTCAACATATTGTATTTACTTCCGTCCAATTTGTATTCCGGACAGTGATTGTACTTCATTCGATCCTCTTAGTGATTGTTGATGCACTTGTGACACCGGGTTCTGGAATTTCTATGGGATTATTCAGTATTTGAAATTGTTAAAGATATTTTTAATTATTTAGTGGAACTTATTCTTTATTGTTTAAATATATAAAAGAAGTAAATTCAGAGTTATCTAAAATAAGAAGTTACTAATTAATTAGTGGTGGCTTGCCTGACAATGGTGTCCGGTGTCATCACAACCCTTAGTGGATTTTGGGTCGTGACACAATAATAGTAATGTTAGACAGAAAATAAAGTATTATTCAGCTTTGGAATAGCGTATAGCATAACTTGGTCAGAATTTTTGTGTTTTACAATGGTTGTTGAAGCTACTATTTATAGCTATACCTAGGGACAAGGTCCTAGAATCATGCCTTTCTTAAATGGAAATAATATGGGTCATTGATGAATATGTAACAACAATCTATGAATACCAAAATTCTCTGCAACGACTGTTTTATTTAACACTATCAAATATTCTTCATTTGCTTCTGTTGACTGTGTTCTGTTCGGGATCTTCCTGGTGCTAGCTGAAGCTATTGTCCTCGGACTTGGTTTCTACTCGCGTCATCTTCCATCTGCCTCTGCTTCCATGTGTTATGCTATCATACAAACATTTAATATAAACTGATTTTACCCTATACAGATAGCCCCCCTCCTTTCCGGACAATCCTTGTGTCACCGGAAAATTAGTGAAGATTCGTTTCTTGGCGGAAAATTTTCCGAACCCTGCTGAAAAGTTTCTGACTCTTGATAAGACGCACGCCTCCTAGCATTTAATACTACAAACACGTATTACTCTACAATTTAATAATTTTTTGTCGGTTCTTGAGGTAATCATGGCCATGATTTTAGCCACCTGTTCCTTTACTTATACACCTCATTCTTCTTCTTTTACACTTAACAGTTTTATAGACTCTCTCAACTTCTTTGCATTCAAGTCTTTTCTGCTTTCATATTTCTTTAATCTTCTTAAAAAACTCTTATCTCCTTCTGCTGATTATAGCTTCTTTCAATAAATAATTCTACCAAGAACTCCGGTCTTCTCTTCCGTGGGTGCCCAAAATGGAGCAAAGACAAAAAGGTTGATGTTCACGCTGACCCTCCAACGGTGAGCACCATCATCCCCAAACATCTCAACACACCCAAGTACTTCAAAGAGAAGTTCTCTACTTTAAACCCTCGCACTTGGGCTGTTGGCAAATTCCTTTATTCTATTCGCCCTTCTAGCATTCCTGCTACGAAGGAGGACTATGATTGCCATGATCTAAACATCATTGCTCCCGATCTGGTGGAGCGAGTGACCTTCACTAAGAAGGGTTTACATATGTTTACATGTATCCCTTCACTTTGGGTCCATTTTGTTTTTAGCAAGGGACTTGACCCCGTGATTTTGGAGTTGTGCCATCGGTACCAGGTTTGTTTAGCATAGGTGGGCCCTTCGGTTTGGCAAATGGTAGCCTGTCTGCGGTGGTTGTGCTGGGAAACGAAGGAGGACCTCACCTTGGCTCATATGATGAACCTCTACTCCCCAAAGATTTTTTGTAGAGGAGTAATAAATTTCAGCAAATGTGGCCATCATGCTTTTCTCACTAGCATGGATGACGACAACGATCGTGGGTAGATAGAGCGATTTATTATCATTGCCACTAGGGACATCATTCCGACTACAACTTCGTAACTCCCCGAATCCTGGATGCGTCCACGGGAGTTTATAACTTATCTTTTTTCCCCGATGATATAGGTGGTCTCATGTCATTGTTAACCTTCCTTCATCCATTATTTTAGCAACTCGGTGGACACCTCCAAGGGTTGAAGGCCTGAATCTGTGGGTCAGAAGATTCTGGATGTTGTTGATACCCAACTTTTTCCTAAGTATTTTTATACCCAAAATACTTCCAAAATAGCATATATGTGCATATATAAGCACACCCAAGAGTTTTGGCAAATTTAATAATTTTTAAACCAATTCATTGTCTATTTTAATACAACAAAATCCAGTAATTATTTCCAAAATTATCTTTTTTGGTGAATTACTTATTTCATTCTCATATTTATACCAAAATATAATTAAGGTGATTTTTTTCACAATTTTACGAATTTATTTGGTATTTTAAAGCTAAATTGCATATAATTGCAATCATAGCCTGTTTTACGATTAATAGTATTCTATAATTATAAAATTAGTTTCAGTATTTTTTAATTAATATTTATGTATTATTAAGGGGTTCATTGCTTTTGATTTTTCCCCAAAGTCATTTTCACTATTTTTATAAAATTAAACAAAGGAAAATTGGCTATTTAAATACTAGCCCCATCTATTTTAATTTTAGCCTCAAATTAGGTCCAATCTCAGCCCCAAATTCCCAAGCCAATTCCGTTTAAACCTAACCCGCTACCCAATTCTAAATAACCCGACCTAGACCTCTTTTTATCCTGGCCGTCGATCTCTGACATCAACGGCCCCTATTCGTCCCTTCCTTTTTTAATCCACACGACTACCCTAATTCTCTCATTTCTCCTAACCCGCCGCCCTCGAATCCCCTCTCCTATCTGATTCTCTCTAAGACCTAAACCTAACCCTAGTCGCCTCCCTCCGGTTACCACCCAAAACCGCCTGAATCCATGGCTTCCAAGGCCATTAAAGGGCTGTACTTGCCTCTAATGGCTCCTACATGCCTGTTGTTTGAAGAATTGAGGCCAGACCTCAAAGGTCTTCACTCAGATCTTCACCTATTCGAAGATCCCGGCCATCTCCGGCCTTGCTCTGGTGGCTCTTGGTCTTTTGAGCCTGATCGTGTTATTCTCTGGCTGAGATCGTGACTTTTCCAGGCTTTCTCACTTCTAGGGTTCTTCTAAAACTCTAGCCTCTCGAGGTTCTCCTGATTTCTCTAGATCTGTTCTAGATCTATGTTTATTTTAAGGTTTTCAAACGATTTCTCGAAGTTTCTTTCAAAAGTTTGCTTACAAACCTTTCATCTTCTCCGACTTAGGGTTTTTCTGATTTTACATGCTCCACTGTGATTGTTATATGTTTTCTTCTACCTTATTCTTATGACTTCCCCTACTGTATTTTGCACGATTTTCTTTTATTATGTTTTCATGAAGTTTTATGGGAAATACATGTTTAAGGTCTCAGTCCCTTTGAGTTTTCTAAACTTATTTCGTTAGTATTTTTTTGCCTGACTTGCTTGTTTTTGTCTCTAGACTCGATTAATGGTAAAAACCCTAGAATTTGGGGGTTTCATTCGAGTTTGAGTCCACTTGTTACGTGCTTTGTGTGTTTCTCATCTCTAAACTTGCTTGGTTTCAAAACCCCTAACCTCTGAGTTCCTGAAGTTGTTTCATCTTTGTTTCAACTTTGTTTCTCCATGTAGTTCTGACTTTTTGCTAAATCTATAGGACCTTGTTTACTTGATTCTTTAGCATGCTTCTGATACCCCTTCTCCTGTTACTAGATTAGCCTATACGACTATCGTGTTTTCATCAGCACTACTATTTCTCTTTGCCATGATTTAACCTCACACGCCCAATGTTGTGCATTCTTTATATACACTGGTTGTCCCTCTAGAATTTTGGGACTGATTTCAGACTTCCTTGTGTAAGCATGATTGATTCTTTCCTTGTTTTATTTGAAAACTCTCTTTAACCTTTCGATTCCCTTATTTCTGACTTGGTTCATTAGTGATTTTGAATCCTTGATTCCCTGATTTACTATGTACTAATTGATTTACTTTGTTCTTGCCTTATTTACTTAATCGTGTATTTCAATTTTTCTTTCATTAATTACAACCCCTATGTATTTTCCCCTTATTTGTATGCTATGCACTATATGTTTACTTGATCTCCTTCCTTATACAACTTCTGCCCTTTACCGTTCAAATTTGAACTCCTTAATTAAAGGATTTTCTGCTACTGATTGATTCTAATTGATACATGATTATTTTCTTACCTTTGTTCCTTGCCTGATTTCAAACTATAAATACCTGCTCCTTTCTTAACGCACACGCACGACCAACACTCGAGTCTTTTTCTGAACTCACACTCACACGCATAAGTATACTCCTGCTATTTGTACTGTGGCCTGTTACAAGATTTCTGCTTTCTTTTTGAAACTGGTATTTCCTTGTTTTAATTCTAGCCTCAACTCCAATGTGTTTACTTACCAGTTCTTATGTCCATGTGGGCTTTAATGTCTGAAGTATTTAATCTTGGTGCAATGTGCTTATATCCTGCTCAATTCTTGTAATGAATCACATTCTTATATCCCCTTATGTGTTTTGAGCTATGGTTCAAAACATGGCAATATATCTGAAGCTATTATCCATGGATATGAACTGAACCCTTTTGGCCCTAAGCTCTTTCAATCTCCCATCCCCATTCCCTTACTATGTGCGCTGAGTTAAAGCTTTTGCCTGACAGTATTCTAATTACTGCCCAGTCCATGGCTTAACCTTCAATAGGTCCTTACTCTCTAATGTTTGACCAACAGGTTTGGTCAGGGGTGTGCCAGCCTACCTCATGGTTAGGTATGACCACCAGTCTGCCTTGGCACTCCCTACCGCTCTCTATTACACTTGCACTCATTCTTAGAACTTAAGTTCTGCCCCTCTCTTGTGAGCCTTGCCTTGGGACCCTTGAGCTCCCTCTGAACTTGGACACCTGAGGATTGGCCCTTCCACACTACACCATAACTCATTCTGATTAACATCTTAGGTGTAAGCACTGCCCGGGGTTCCTGAAACCCCTTGGATCTCTGAAACATCCTAGATAAGAGAAGGCCTTGGAAATCTGGATCTCAGAAGTGGCTCAATCTCATATTACTAGACACTAATTCTGAAATTAGGCTGTTCGGATGTAGCTGATAATTCCTGATGTACTTTTTATTTCAGCTGTATTCTTCTGGTCTATAATAATTTGTACAAACGCATGGGGATTTAGTAAAAATGGAGGGGGTTTACTTTATGCACTAAGGGTAGAAAATATGCCTATAGGGATTTATTTCTGATTTGTGCAACTTCACACGTAGAAAACATGTCTATAGGATTTAACATTTGATTTCTGCAACTAAGCATATAGATACCATGCCTATAGGGATTTGCATTTCTGCATTTAATAACGTCATTAGGCAAACAATTAGGCTTAACAACAAAATTGCATATAGATACCATGTCTATAGGGATTTGCATTTCCGCATATAATAACGTCGTTAGGCAAGCAATTAGGCTTAACAACAAAATTGTATACAGATACCATGTCTACAACACTCCTGTTTAAAAGGACCAAATCAGTTAACGCATAGAGAGCACGCCTATAGGAGCTTTGAATCTGAGCCGTTTCATTCATTCAAATTAGCATTCGACTTTTGAAAATAGTATTTACTGAAGCTCATAAAGTAATAGATCTTTTCTATAACTTTTCTTTATAATCCGTTTGTGTTTTTTAAAATCAGTAGTTCCATACAACACTTAGACTAAGGATTAATTGATCAATCAAATCAGTTTTAGACAACTGCATTCAAGCGAGCATAATGCAGACTTCCCGTCTAAAAATATGTGTTGAACCAGTCCGCTTATCGTTTATTTAATTTAAGACCAAACCAGTACGTGCAAGACATGCTAAACTCTATGGCTTTATCTGATTTAAGGAGGCTTATTTGAGCCCTATTTGATTATTTGCTTTCCCCTTTACTTGCATTATGTGTTTTGATTGATGCCTTAGTATTTTATCCTTTGAAAACTCCCAAAAGACCCCAAACCCCTCTCCCTTTAGGATTAGTAGTCCAAATGCCTCCGGGACTGATAGGATTGGGACAGGTACTAGCATGCAATAAGTAACGAGACATTCCGCGCTTTAATACCTTAACGGGGTGGGAAGGGTAGAATATGGATATGATGACCACACGATAACACCACGTGTAAAAACGGTTACCGAGTGTTGTGTGTGGTGATACATATTATTTATAAACGTAAGACCCCTCTCCCTTTACCTGTTTATTTTATTTCGAAAACTACTTTCTTCGTAAAATTTCAGCCTCTTTAACTTCGTTTTAATTTCAAATCATTTGCAACTATTATTTGTAATTCTTGCTTGTCTACTTGTGTTTGCTTGCTTAAAGTCACAATTGTAAAATGGTCGGGAACCACACTAGTGGATCTTGAGGGGTGCCTAACACCTTCCCCTCGAGATAATTTCTAGCCCTTACCCAAATTCTGGTTCTTTATCTCAAATTCTTCCTTAAAGTGTCCTAATGCACCATAATTATTAGGTGGCGACTCTTCAAATCCATAAACCCAATTCCCAAACGGGAATAGAGTTGTCTTCCCAACTATCGTAAACCCGATTTCGCCTTAGAAAAAGGGGGCGTCGACAGATGTCACTACTCCCGAAACCCGTCGGTAGAAGGAATTGACCCCCAAATATGGATGGAGGGCCAAGAACGTAATCATGGTAAACTAACTCGTAAAACTGACTCTGCCTTTATTTCACCTTTGAACATAAGAAAACTGGTAAACCCTACCTTTTTGTTTGATTTAGGTCTCCCTCAGGGTTCCATCTCCATCCTTGAGGAGGATGTGTTGGTTGATCCTGCGGAGGCTGCAAGGTTGTTGCAAGATGCTCTCACCGGAACAGATGCCCTCGGGTCTACATTCGGTACAAGTTCTTCCTCTCGGAGTCCCCAGCCAGAGAACAAGCAACCAAAAAGGCAGATTTCTTCCTCGGCCGAAGGTAAAAATAAGAAAGCGAAGAAAGCCGCAATCAAGCCACTCAGAACCACTGTGGTTATTGACGATGATGGGGAAGCCAATGATGAGTGGGATTCCCTATAAAGAAGACAACAACCTTCATTAGCTCAACAAAATGCTTAGTTCGATGCCTAACAGAAGAGCTTATAACCCCAACCGAGGATGATGTACGAGCGCTCTCGAGAGAATTTGACTTAGTGGAGAATGCCAATTGTCCCTTTTTGGTCCCAGTTGTTGCTCCCGGTACTATAAGGCCGAGTACTGGGCCTTCTTCCCCCTTAGATTGGTGAGCAACCAATAAACAACACTACCTCTGTCGCAACTGCTTCTCAACCTACAATACCATCAGCCTCATTTCCCTCCACGCCGGCCATACCTTCATCACCAGTAACTGATACATCACCCCTATTGGCCGCAGACACCCGAGAAGATGATGTACCTCCTCCCCAGTCCCTAAACTATGGGAATTTGGGGCACAACTACTCGCCCCCTTCTTTAAATCCCCAGGGGAGCAGGAATCTCTCTCTCTATCTCTCTCTCTCTCTCTCTCTCAGTGTCAATAGAGTGCCATCTACTAACCAGGCAGGTGGAACTCACCGATTATCTGAAGCCTCTGGCTTCATAGGAAGATAAGAATAAAATACGCTCTCTTTCGGGGGGTGTATGATAAATAATGCCATGCACAACACAACAGCGATATTGTACCTATCCTTTTTTGTTGCTTACTTCTTCTTGGCATGTTAAGATAGGGTTTCTAACTTTGATATTTGCTTTATAGTCCAACTTCCTCATTTTGAGGGCCTTCATAAATTAATCCTTGACAAAGAAGGATTCAATTTAAAGCGGGATCAGTTGTTGTCCGAGAGGGACCAAATTATTGCTCGTCTCCTGGTGTTGGAAGCAAAAGCTGCTGAGGCAAGTGAATTAGAGACTCAGTTGCAACAAAGTGAACAGGATATGATGGCCCTCAGCCAAGAAGCCTTTCAGCTAAATGTACAGTTTCAAGAAGCTAAGGCAAAATGGGCCAAGGTCCAAGACGATGTGCTCGCTGCTACGTAGCGCGATTCTACCTCCATTGAGTGAGTGAATAACTTGGAGGCAGCCTTGAAATCCAATGCTGAAGAGGCTGCTACTGTTGAGGAGAAGCGTGCCCAGATGGAGAATAGGTATAAGGGGATCATGGAACATAATAGGGTTCATATGACCATTATCTATAATCTTAGCCTTAGCACCGCGATGTCCGAGCAGGATGGCCTTCTCACCGAGGTTGATAGTCTTAAATTAGAAATTCAGCGTCGAGCGTATTCCCTCATCATCGAAAAATGTATTATATGTATCATAGGAGGAGGAAAACCTTATAAGAGGTTAAAGTGAACGACATTAATATTGACGATAAGATCACCAAGGCTCGAGAGCTGGAGTTAACTGTTCGAGGATGCCTCTTGGATCAGGCTCTAGAAACTGACTCTTCTGGTTTTGATTCTGAGTTCTCAAGAACTGAGGAGGAACTTAAAGAGAATAAAATGAAGGCCAAGATCTTGAGCGGATGGCAGATCTGCCTACTTCTCCAGGGTCGCTGATGTTTCTCTTCCCTCGTGTTCTGGTGGCGACATAGTTTAGCTTTTTGCTTTCTTTTACTTTTTTTGTTTCCTTTTGTATTCTTATACTTGTGGTGCTTGTTACGTTTGATAAATAAAAGTGCTTTTTGTTTAAGCATTGCACAAATTTTATTCTTTTTGCGTCGAATTATGCAGGGCTTCAAGTATATTTTTCCCCGATAGCATTTGGGTTCCAGGCCTAAACTCTTCTGGAACAACTATCTACTGCGAGAGTTTCATAAGAGTGGTCCCTCTTATGTTTACGATGCTCTTAAAGATGACGTCTCATGTTCATTCCAGCACTAGCATGTGACGTACTTGGTTAACTTTCAAATGATAAAATCAATGCATCATTTGGACAAGAAACAAGATAAAAATAAAAGGACTTTATTTTATTCCTTCTATCTTTAAAAGTACATAAGCATCCGCTTTGCTATAAGAAAACAAAATTACCACTATATGTGGCTAATTTGTAAAACTTTTTTCTATGGGGCTGGTTGTGTAGTCCCTGGTCCTGATGAGACATTTTTGTTCCCGAGCCTTATAGTCCCGATTTTTGTGGGAATTTGGTTGTCATATTCTCATACTATTCCCCCTAGTGGTAAAATGCAAAGAATGTGAATTGGAACATTGGAATTCTTGGGGATCCTTTGAGGATTCCACTAGTGAATGGTTGGATAATATTTTGTTCGATAGCAAGATTCATTTCCCATTAGAAACTTTGTTATCGAGCAAAAGATTATCTAACTACCCCCTAGTGGCTTGTAGGAAAGAGCACTTGTGAACGGTTGAATAGACTTTGGTCTGATGGCAAGTTTTGCTTCCTGCTAGGAGTTTGCCATTGAGCCAAGGGCTATTTAACAACCATGCAGTGGTTTGTTGTCTCCATGTCTTATCATTTAAAGGTCTTATCTCTTCTACTGATGTTTTCTTTGTATTTTTGTTTTCGTTGCTGCCTCATTAAAAACCTTACCAGAAAAATACATTTAAGACAAAAACTGGGCAAAGGGAAAAATAGTGCAGTACATACTTTCAGTACAAGCGGTGTCCATCAATAGTAATACCTTATGAGGTGAGTTACGTTCTAGTTACTCGCAATTTGACTCCATATTGGTTTTCTAGTTCATATGATCCTTTTCGATGATAGCTCAAACTCGGTAGGGGCCTTCCAATGTTGGGCCCAGCTTTCCTACATTGATCTTTCGGGTGTTTTGAGTCACTTTTCTTGAAACCAAGTCTCACACTTTGAAATAACGGAAACTGGCCCTATGATTATAGTATGTTTCCATTTTTTGAGTCCGGTATGCCAATAACACTCCTGGTAACTCTTCGGGCCTCTTGCTTTTGGATACTTCCAACCTCTTTTTGAGGTTTTGAATAATCACATTATTGTTTGATTCCGCCTACCCATTTGCGCTCAGATGGTATGGCGAAGATATGATTCTTTTAATTTTCAAGTCTTCAAGGAATATTGTGACCTTTGAACCTATGAACTGTGGCCTGTTGTCGCATGCAATCTCCTTTGGTATTTTGAACTGGCAAGTTATGTTTTTCATGGGAAATCGACCACTTCACGTTCACCAATTTTTTGGTAAGGACCTGCTTCAACCCATTTAGTGAAGTAATTAGTTAAAATTTTAAGAAATCTTACCTTCCCGAGAGCCAGTGGCAGCGACCCGACTATATCCATCCCTTATTTCATGAATGGCCATAGGGATAGTAATTAATGAACAGTTTTGCTGGTTGGTGCACTAACGGCGCATAGCATTGACACTTGTTGCATTTTTGAATGAATGCCTTAGCGTCTTGTTCCATCCAGGGCCAATAGTATCCTGCCCTTAACTACTTTTAACACCAACGAATATGAACCTGGATGATTTCCACAAATTCCTTCATGAACCTCTCTCATGATGCAATTAGCTTCAAAGGCTCCTAAATATCGGGCCAACGAGCCTTGGAACAACCTTCTGTATAATTGTCCTCCCCGAAAGCAGTAACGAGTTGCTTTGGTGCGGAGTGCTCGGGATGCCTTTGGATTTTCGGGTAGTTTGTCATGATCAAGGTAGTCGATGATCTCATCCTTCAGTCCCAGACTAGGGTTGATTGTATTTACTTCATAATAATCGCCCACATCTAGCACCGAATGCATGAGGTGAATGATGGTACCAGAATTTGAACCCTTCATTTTTTGTGGATGATCCCAAATTGGCCAATGCATCCGCTTCTGCATTTTTTCTCTCGAGATATGGGTGATCGACTATTCCCTGAACCATGAGAGCAAAGACTGAACCTTAACCACATATTGTAGCATGCGCTCCTCTTTGGTGTCGAGATCCTGTATACTTGAACTAGTTGGGAATCACATTTGATTTCATTGACCTTGGAGTCTAGTCCCCGCACCAATTCAAGTTCTGCAATCAAAGCCTCATACTCGACTTCACTGTTAATCAAGGGAATAGTTTTTATGGCCTGCCTCAGTAATTATCCTGAGGCGTAATTAAGACCCCTGAGGCCGGACCCTTTCACATTTGAAGCTCCGTCCATGGACAAGGTCCAAACTCCTGAGGTTGCTTATGACACCATCACTACTACTTTTGCGGCCAAAGGCAGTAGCCCGAGACTAAAATCGGGCACGAAATCGGCAAAAACTTATGATTTGATGCGCAGTCCTGGGCTTATATTCAATATCGAATTAACTAATCTCGACTGCCCATTTGGTCAGTCAACCTGACAACGCAGGTTTGTGAAGGACATTTCACAAGGGAAAATTTGTCACCACAACTATCGGGTAACACTAAAAATAAAGCCTAAGCTTTCGATCGACGACTACGAGAGGTAAGGCTAGTTTTTTAAGGTGCAGATAATGGGTTTTCGTTCCCAATAAAAAATTTCTAACATAATAGATAGCATATTGCGTATCTTAGTCCTCTCGGACTAGACCGACACTTACCACTACCTTCGAGACAACTAGGTATATTAGTAAATATTTGCCTTCCTCCGGTTTTGATAGTAATTGAGGGATTGATAGATATCATTTCAGGTCTTTTAGAGCCTGTTAGCATTCTAGAGTCCATTCAAAGTTGTTCTTCTTCTTTAGAAGTGAGAATGAGTGATGACATTTTTTGAAGATCAAGAAAGAAACCTACTTAGAGCAGCCAGTCTTCCAGTTAGTCTTTGGACTTCATTAATGTTTGTCAACAGGTCTGGAATGTCATCGATGGCTTTAATCTTGTCGGGATTGACTTCTATCTCCCTTTATGACACTATAAAACCCAAAACTTTACCAGAGGTAACTCCGAATGACATTGTTTGGAGTTAAGCTTCATGTTGTGCTTTCATAGGATATCGAAGGTTTCCTGGAGGTGTTTCAAATGGTCACATGCATTCAAAGACGTAACCATTATATTATATATGTGCACTTCCATTGTTTTTCCTATTTGTTTTTTGAACATTTTGTTCACGAGCCTCTAATAAGTTGCTCTAGCATTTGTAAGCCTTAAGAGCATCACATTGTAGAAATATGTACCAAAGTTCGTTATGAACAAAGTTTTTTTCTTGATCCCCCTAGTTCATCTTAATTTGGTTGTATGTGGAATAGGCATCAAGGAAACTCATCAACTCGTGTCCGACCTTTGCATCAATCATTTGATTAATGTTTGGCAGTGGAAATGAGTCTTTTGGGAATGCCTTTTTCAAATTCTTATAATCTACCCATATATGAAACTTATTGTTCTTTTTAGAAACTAATACTATGTTGGATAGCCAGTCGGGACACTTTAACTCCCGGATTGAACCGATTACCTCTTCTTTAACAAACATATTTCTGACCTAAAAAATTAAGCACTTTTTTTGCCTTACCGGCAAAATGCTTATGTCCAGGCTTAGCTTGTGCACAACCACCTCTAGTGAGACACCTATCATATCCGCATGTGACGACCATGTAAAACAATCAATGTTTATTTTAAGAAATTCAATATATCCTAAATTGAGCTCGGGGTTTAATCTTTTCCCCAAGTGAAACTTCTCGAATAATGCCACTTGTTTGAGTTCTTCTATTGTTGACTTGGTCGCGTCCGTTTCTTCTAGTACCTGGAAATATCTTGGTACCGGGTGGGATTCCGACGGGTCATCCAATTTTTCATCTTTGTTTGGTTTGGGAGCAGGCATCGGTTCCTGTAATTACTATGTCGCGTGCTCCTTTACTTTATTGTTGGATACAGAGATCGCATTTATTTCCCTTGCTACCAGTTGATCTCCTCTTATTTGTTTGATTCCCTATGGAGTTAGGAATTTTATAAGTTGGTAGTATGTCGATGGTACAGCCTTCAACTCGTGTAGCCATGGTCTGCCAAGATTTATGTTGTAGCACATGTCGCCGTCTACTACTTTAAATAAGGTGGTCTTCATGACCCCTTCATCGTTCGTGGGCAGCAAGATCTCCCCTCAGGTTGTCACACTTGCTAAGTTGAACCCAGTGAGGAGTTTTATTGTTGGAACGATGCTTCTAGTTAGCCTGGCTTGTTCCTGCACTCTCTATTGAATGATATTGGCTAAACTTCCTAGGTCAACCAAAATACATTTAATATTAGAATCTAAAACATTAAGAGAAATTATCAGGGCATCGTTGTGCGACAGTAAAATTCCATAGTCATCCTCTTATATGAATGTGATGTCGTCCTTGGCGACTTACCAGAGTCTCTTGCTATGAGTGATTGATACCTTTATCTCTTTTGCTGCCGAAAAGGTTACACCAT